>JACEGR010003019.1:0-114142 GCA_014170235.1 Listronotus bonariensis | reverse complement strand
ATGCTCAACTCTCTATCTCTCCCTACTGTTTTCTACGTTGTTTTCTAGCTTTTTAGTTTCTTTTTAAAGAAATTTGACAGTGTATTCATTACCTAATTAGTGTGTGTTGTGTGATTAATTGGTGATGGCTAGTCGAGAAGGCGAGTTATGCAAGTAGACTGTTAGGAGCTGTAAACATTTTGTTTAAAACCTTTTAAGTTAATAGTTACTTAAAAAAATTATACGAAATCAGGGAGAATTGCCTTATTAAAAGTTTTAAAGACGTGTTAATAAAAATAGTATTTATATTTAATAGTTTTTTTACATTTGTAGCGGCATGGTACTGCTTTTAAAATTTAACACCTCAAGTAAATATTCCGGCTGTGCCTGCTACAAGGTAATTAATTTTGGGTTCGGGAGATCCTTGCGCCATATGAAATATATTAGAATTTATTTTCTAAGTTAATTTAGTGGAAATTTGTACTGATAATAAAAAAACACTGTGATAAATTTTAAGGGAGCACAATTTATTTTAAAACACTGTAAAACACTGTGTACATATTTTAGATTGAGTATAATTACGGAAACCACCCGAGCAATTACTAATTCTAAGTTATTTTTTTTTGTTTAAATTTTTCAATATTTATTCCACTATGTCACAACACTTACTTCTGTTTTACTTTACGACACTTTTACCGTACTGACTTTTAGCGTTTCTAGCCGTTTTAATTTTCACTACACCGGATCACGGACCATACTAACGACTGACAGACTTTTCCGAGTTTCACAGTTTTCCAGATGTATATCAAGTAACATCGTAGAATGTACTTAATTTCCGACTAAAGACTAACTTTCCAGAGTTTTTACTGTTTTCTTGAACTATACTGAGCCACGTTCTTGGATGAAGGTATTATCTCGACGGTTCACTGAACTTTTCCCGAACTGACATTTTCCCTGAGGTGTCTTTGGTTGTACTATATCGAACTTTCACTGAACTTTTCCCGAACTGACATTTTTCCGAGTCTTCACCATTTTCTTGATGTATATCGCGTAACGTCTTGGATTGTACTATCTTTTTACAGAATTATCGTGCTCTTTTTATACTATCAAACACGTGTACAAACCCCCAAATGTTTACCGGACATCGAGATTTATTAAGACATTAATTGGTCAAAAACACTTAAAATTTTATTAGCGTTCGCCTTTTTCCAAAATTTATGCGACATTTTGTCGATAATATTATAATAAAATTTAAGATAATAACAGAATAATTCACTTCAGAATAAAAGCGTGGGGTGTTTAATATATTAAAATGTTATTTATTTCATTTGTAAATATCTATGAGGGAAAAGTTATAGAAAAAATAGTAAAATGCGCCCCACGCTTTTACTCTAAAGTGAATTATTCTGTTATTATCTTAAATTTTATTATAATTCTATTTTGAGGTATATAATTATGATTTATTGTTTGATCTTTTATTACTGTAATACAAACTCTTTGTAATGAAAAATTATTTTCTAATTTTTAGTTCAGTTGCATATAAAAGCGTGTTTTTTTAGTTTTTAAACTATTATTTATTTGGCATAACTTATTAATGATGGATGCCTAAACGTAATTTTTCACCATAACTTATTAATGACGGATGCCATCACATTATCTGCAACACGTGGCCCAATACCTTTTGCCAGTGTCTTGCCATTAAATAGTGTTAGCAATGCCAGTAAATTAAATGTACATGGCCGGCAAAAATGTTATATGGGTCTTTATTATTAATTTTTCGAAAAAGGGTATTTTTTATAAAAAGATGTACATAGTCTAAAACCCAAAATGCAATGATCAAATGAAAAGTTTTTGCAGTGGTATACGAGATATGTTTAAAAATATAAATTTATCTCAAGAGGAAAGGACCTTATTTTTTTATAGTATCGAAAATGTTTATAAAGAAAATATGTTTACGAATAAAATTAGCTTTTAAATATGCTAATTGTTTTTTTTAGAAATTTTTTTAAAGATCGTTTATGTAACTTTTCGCAGTTCTTACAGTTCTTAAGCTTTTTCTACATATTACATTTCAAAATATGTATACACTCTTGTACGAACTTTTTTACCAATAACGCAGAAAAATAAAAAAATATATATTTTTCTCTATAGAAATATTCGATATTATAAAAAATAACGGTCTTCTCTTCACTTCAAGCAAAATTCATATTTTTGACATGCCTCCGTATACCACTGTAAAAAATTAATATCTGATCATTGCATTTTGGGTTTTTGGCCATGAAGAACTCTTTATAAAGATTTTTTTTTTATAAAATTAATAATAAAAAAGTTTTCTATATGGAACCTAAATAGGCACGCTGTATGTGGACATGAGGCAATATTTCTGTTATTTGTTCCTAAAAAGATGTAATTTTTAGTTTTGGGTTGTTTTCTTGTATTTTATAAACAACGTGTCTATGAAATAAATTGCAGACATTTTTGAAATGATGGGCGGCATTTAGGAATTAAACTTTTGTAATCGAAAATAGTGTGATTTGAAAGTGAGGACCTTTATTTGCTCTTCAAAAATATCTACGAAGAAACAAAGCAATGTGAAATACTTGAAAAGAAAAAAAGCAATGTGTAATACTGGAATATAGAGGACTCAGTATAATTTATTGTAAAAGTGGGGACCTTTTTTTTGGTGCTCAAAAATTTTCATACCTCAATTTTTTAATTTACATTTTCTCGTTTTCTTTTAGGGGCGGCCAATAATTTTTGTGACCACGGCGCAACTCACACTAGGAACGGCCCTCTACAGGGTGTCCGAATTTCGTTGCAATTGTAGGGTATTTCGGTTATTGTTAGAAATAAAGACTTCCGATTTTCGAGAACTGTTGCTTCTATTTATTGAACCAAAGATGACCCTAAAATCTATTTTATTGCCCTCTTTCGTTTTTGACATACAGGGTGAAATTTCTTATTTTCTGGACACCCTGTACAAATTAGAGCTAAACTTTAAACGCTTGTAAATCTAGAACGAATGGCCGATTTAAAAATAAAACTGCAATGATTAGAGAGTCAAAAGACTTTTAAAACGAGCTACATAACCCCATTTTGATTTAAAAAGTTGCTAGTGCCCCTTGACACTAGGCCATGTGACATGATTTATTTTAATGCCAAAAGGTAGTTTAAGTGACACCCTTTTACCCAAATAGATAAAGAGGTTCCCCTATAACATTTTTGCCGGCGTTGTACATTTAATTTACTGGCATTGCCAACACTCTTTAATGGCAAGGCATTGGCAAAAAGGTATCAAAAAGACGCGAAAGTGGGCAATTGGCCGTTATTAGGCCACGTGTTGCAGATAAAGTGATGGCATCCGTTATTAATAAGTTATTGGCAAAAAGATAACAAAAAGACACGAAAGTGGGCAAATGCAGATACTCCCGAGCAGCAAGCTGACGTCTTATTGACGAAAATTGTCGCATATACTTTTTTAAAAGCTAAAATGATGCGATATTTTATTTGAAATTTAAAATAGGAAAAACTCCTCACTGCATGCAATTTCCTTGCAATGCAAAGTACCATATCTCGGAACACTGTCCAACTTAGAGATGCAGATTTTTACACTAGCCGAAGATATTTCTTTCAAAGCTAAGTGGGATCACCTACCGCAGACCGCTCTCGAATTATTTTTGTCTAATGGGTACGGTTTAGACGATAAAAAGCGAAGATATTGCAGAAACGTAGTAGTTTATTGTCCATTACGCCATCTATCGGTATGTCAAAAAACTATTAAATATATATAATATTTTTTATTAACACGTCTTTAAAACTTTTAATAAAGTTTTAAACAAAATGTTTACAGCTCCTAAAAGTCTACTTGAATATCTTGCCTTCTCGACTAGCCATCACCAATTAATCACACAACACACACTTATTAGGTAATGAATACATTTAATTATGTCTATTTAAAAACTCTTTTCTTTAAAAAAGAAACTAAAAAGCTAGAAAACCACGTAGAAAACAAATGCACAAAGCGGTCACCTTCGGTCGAAATTAACGTAGTTAATTTTACCATCATTTTATTTTTATTCGCTCCAAAATACATAATAAACATTTTGTTTGACCTAATTTTTATTTGCATGATGTTTAACAATAAAATGTTATGAAAAGGCCATTTCCTTTAAATTATGTAAAAAACATAAAATAATGTTGTTTAGCTGCCATTATAAATAAAACAGATCAAAAAAATTGCTTTAATGTTAGTTAAATACCAATGTTAATAATATGGTTTAAAAAGTATGAATATGCGTTGAAGGTTTGCCTTCAAAAATCCAATATTTATTTGCCTGCAACAAAAACGCGTGCTTTATTTAATCAGGATTGGTATGCCGCCATTTTTGTATGCTTGCCGGCAATTCGCCTGCATGTAAAATTTATCGGCAATTAAGTGTTTATTTAGGGTTGACTTTTTAATGCGTATTAGATGTTGACATAATATTGCCACCAATTGCCAATGCTTTACCATCAATGCCAATATGAAAATGTACATTGCCGGCAAATAGTGTTTGCGGGGTTATTATTAAGTTGCAACTTTTTTAACCTAATAATAGAAAATGTTGGGGCTTACGTATTTCAACAATATAGGTAGATATAATTTTTAAAAACAATAATGCAAAACGAAACCACAAATTCTAGATATCACTGGATTGGTCATCAGCTGTCGAAATATGGTGACTTTACCCAATCCAATTGTTATATTCCCTTTCTCAGGCCCGCGACCTCGAACAGCCTAAAGTCGAGGTTTTGTCGTAACCATTTCTAGTATTTACAGGGTCGTTCATATTAAGTTCTTGCCTTTGGTAACTTTGTTATTACTATAAAGTAAACACCTTACGGACATAAATGTATTTACTCTATGGAAATTTTTTAAGATACGAAATAGCGTAAATTAGCAAATTAAACCTGTCAACCAGTGAACCTGGCCACCCAGTTTTTTGTCTAAATTCAACAGCCTATAACTTTTAAATGTAAAACGATTTTTAATTTTTTTCGTGTCTTAAAAGAAAACTTTTACTTACTTTATGCTGATTATGGCTAATTCTTTAAATGTTGCTAGGACTTCGTTATACAGAGTGGAAAATAAACAAGTTACCATTTTTGACGAAAATTGGAGTTATCACAGTTTTACATTACAAAATTAAAGAATATTTTGTTTTTACCACATAAATATATTAACTGTATCATTACCTCGGAGCGTTCTCGCAATTTAGACTAAAAGTTGGTTATTACAAAAATATAGAGGGTTATTCCAAAGTACTGCATGTTTGCCAATTTTTCCATATAAATTAAGATAATTTACTTAGAAAAGCCGGAAAACCATTTTAATAGCTATGGTGCCCAATAAAAATGTCGATAATAAATTCACTAAAATGATGAACACATTATACACGCTGATTAACAATTAGGTAGGGCACTGGGCAGCTGCATATTTTATAATAATTTCTGCATACCAAATCTAGAAAATATAAAAATATTTTTTTCTATTTCATGGGTGTATTAATCAAAACAGTTTCTTGGGTCGGTTTTGCAATTTTGAATAAAAGTTAGATATTAAAAAATTACAGAGTGATATTAAAAAATAGGGCATTTTTAGCAGCTGCAAACTTTAAGAATTTTTAGAGAATGTATTTTTGTTAACACTAATTTTAGAACCCAAAATATGAGCTAATTCCATGAAAAAAAAAGTCTTTATATACAAGGTATCAAACTTAAAAAAAAATGGGTATTTTAAAATAACCTTAAATACTCCTTTTCCGATTTCATCAAAATTGTAGATCTTATTTATTGTCCCAAGGGGCTTATTAATCTAAAACTTAATTCAACCTATTAAGTCTAGTGGCGTCTCGAGTGGCACCTAAACGAAGTTCTGATAAAAAAATGTACGCCACTGCCAATAATATTTTTTGGATTTTTGTTTTACTCTACACATACCAAAATTAAACAGTTTCGTTTTTAAAGTGTTTTTGCATTATACTTTTCTTTCGAAAAACAATTAAATAAAATCCTTTAATTTGATAAATCTCCCAAAAACGGGAAAAATTAACAAAAAATTTGTACTTTCACTGCTATTATTATTCATAAATTTAGTGTTTGTTAGTGTTGTTACATAATCAGTTATAAATATTATAAAAAATATTTTATAAAGAAATTTTTTCCTAGTTTATTGTGTGTTTGGGGGATATGCAATTAGGCGGTTTTTATTTTTTTTTCAAAAACTTAGCAGGATACGAAAAATATTAAAATGGCAAAAAGGTTTATTTTTATTGGCTTTATTTTGAACAAGTATAAAAGTTGCACAAAAGTCAGTGGCATACATGTTTTTTTGTTATAAATATTTGTTCAGGCGCCACTTAAGACGACACTGTACTTAAAAATTAAATTAAGTTAAAGCTTAATAAATCTCTTGGCACAATAAATAATACTGCTAATTTTTATTAAAATTGATTGAGGAGTATTTAGGATATTATTCAAATATCGCTTTTTTAAAAAAATTTAACACCTTGTATCTTGGAAACAATGCATTTCTGAGCTCTGCTTATATAGACTTTTTTCATAAAAATAGCTAGGAAATAAAATTTATGCCACAACAAAAAAAATCGATAAAAATTCTTAAAATTTGCAGCTGACAATTTTGCTCCAAATAATTTTTATACGTCTTTATTTTTAATTTTTTAAGTAGGTATAGTTGTCCTTATTTAAAGGTTTTTGTCTTGGTTCTTCTATTTATTTTTTTTAATATCCAACTTTTAATAAAAATTGCAAAAACCGTCCGAGAAACTGATTAAATTAATACACCCATGTGGTAAAAACATAATTAATAAATTTCGTAGATTTGGTACAAATTCTTATGAAATGTGCAACTGCCCAGTGCCCTATTTAATTGTAAATCCACCTGTATAATGCGTTCGTGCGTTCTTGAATTTATTATTGTTATCCTTTTTAACACGCTTTTATTAACTTGGGTTGTAACTATCTATCTATCAATCTGGCTGCCTATGTAACGGAATCTTTGAGCCTAATTTTAACCAACTTCCAGCTATTCGATTTCTTTGAAACTTTGCACACGTATTAAGGACCCATGACAATGCAATAATCTGCAAACAGTATCCCGTTATCTTGTTTTTGATCGCCAGGAAAAAAATTCCATTATATTATAAAAACAACACCTAGGTTGCCATCTGTTGGCAACATTTCAAACTTTGCTATTAAATGAAGAAGAAATTTTTTAGTGGGTTGCAATATGTTGGCAACGGTCCAAACATTGCTTGGATTGCCATCTGTTGGCAAAATTTCAAACTTTGCTACTTAATGAAGAAGAAATTTTTTAGTGAGTTGCAATCTGTTGGAAAATTTTTAAAATTTGCTACTCTTGTTCATTAAAAAAATTTTCGCCATTTTGTCAAGAGTAGCAAAAACCAAAAAATGAAAAATAATTAATAGTTTAAAAAAACTAAAAAACACGCTTTTATATGCAACCGAACTAAAAATTAGAAAATAATTTTTCATTAAAAAAATATTGTCATTTCATAGTAAAAAGCGTGGGGTGCTTAATATATTAAATGTTATAATTATTATATTTGCCAATATCTATGATGGAAAAGTTATGAAAAATAGTAAAAATGCACCCCACGCTTTTTACTATGAAATGACAATATTTTTTTTAATGAAAAATTATTTTCTAATTTTTAGTTCGGTTGCATATAAAAGCGTGTTTTTTTAGTTTTTTTAAACTATTAATTATTAAATGGTATTTCGGCTGTTTTAAGTAAATTATCTTAATTTATATGGAAACATTGGAAAATATGCAATACATTTGAATAACCCTCTGTAATTTATTTTATAACTAACTTTTACTCAAAATTACGAAAGCGTCCCGAGGTAACGATACAGTTGATACACTTATGTCGTAAAACAAAACATTCTTTAATTTCGTAAAACTGGGATAACTTTAATTTTTGTCAAAAATGTGCCTTGTTTATTTATTACTCTGTATACCGTAGTCCTAGCAACATCTAAAGAATAAGCCACAAGCAGCTTACAATCAATAAAATTTGCTTCTAAGAGACGAAAAAATTTAAAAAATCGTTTAACATTTAAAAAAGTTATAGACCGTTGAATTTATACAAAAAACAGGGTGGCCAGGTTCATTTGTTGACCGTTTTAGTAACTTTTAAACACTCTTTAAGATTAAGATTTTAAAAAACAATTGACATTTGGGTCTTTGAGTGATACTGCAAAATAACATTTATTTTTTTAATGGAACACCCTGATATTTTATCATCATTAGAAAGATCTTTTAAAAACCTTTAAAAATACCACATGTGACCTATTCAATATTTTAAAGTTCGGAAATATGGGCATCGTCAGGTTTTGAAAGTAAAACAGCAAATATGACCCACTATTTTATAATTAATTTTTCGAAAAAAGTTACTTATTATAAAAAGTTCTGCATAAACCCAAAATGCAACCATCATCAGATATCAAATTGTGTCATTCATCTACGAGGTTTGGTCAAAATTGTTCATGAGTGAAGTACCTGTAATTTATTTCTAATTTAAAAAATTATTAGGAATAAAAGATGGTAGGAATTAAAAATCACTTAAAAATATAGAATTTTTATCCATAACAAAAAAATATGCGATTATCGGGAAAATTTATTGCACTAATGTACAGGGTGTCCGCATTTTTGATTATCATTAGAAATAAGAAGAAGAAGAAGACTTTCGGTTTTTGCGAACTGTTGCTACTTTTTGATAAAACAAAAGATGACACCAACAGATTTTTCATGACACCCTTAGTTTTTGACATACAGGGTAAAATACATTTTTTCAATTTTTGAATATCCCCTCGTATTTCAGTTGTTTTAAAACTAACAACAAAAGTAAAAACTGATTTTAGTAGATAACACATTTAATTCCTGCTATCCCTGTAAGCTACCACCAACGAAAATTGTTGTAAGGAAAAAGTTGGGCGTCTCGTCAAAATGATTAAGCTACCTACGAAAAACAAGCTTGTTAGTAATACCTTGTGAAAATGATCCAAGGATCCCTAACTTAAAGAATTATAGCTTTTCAAAAATAAACTAAAATACCTTTTAGTCATTTTTTTATTTTTATACCCGAAATTTATAATTTTAATTTTAAAATTGCATTTTGCATAGTGGGCCATGATATAAACTTTATAAACAAAGAATAAAGTTAGCCCGAACTTCATAATGTATTTCCATTTTAAAGCAAAACCTAAGTTTTAACTATTTTATCAAGCTTAGCATCCCTATTCACCCCTCGATTCCTCTAGTTTTTTCACTTATTAATTTAAAAAATAATATTTTAAATCACCTTTACTGCCCTTATATTTAAAATCGTAATTAAAATCAGTTTGTTTCCATGATTTTTAGAAAATATTCGATTTTTAAACAAATTAATAGAAAAGCGTATATGAAACTGTTACCAAAATTATTATTGAAATTTAAATTTTGTGGGTATCAGTTTCATACATGGTTTTCTATTAATTTGTTTTAAATCAAATGTTTTTCTTAAAATTTATGGAAACAAACTGATTTTGGTCACTGTTTTGAGTATAAACACAGTGGCGCTGATTCAAAATATTCAGTTGTTAATTAATTAATAGGTGATCAAACTTGACGAACCAAAAGGTGAGTAAAAATTCTGGGCGAGGTAAACTGTAAAATAAATAATTAAAATTTAAATTTTTCTGTAAAATTTAAATAAATAAAAACTGAGTGCTAACTTTATTCTTTGGTTATAAAGTCTATATCATGACTATGCGAAATTAAATTTTAAAATTTAAATCACTAATTTAGGGTTTAAAATATAAAATAGCTATTAGGTTTTATATATTTTAAAAAATCCCTACATCCTTTATAATTTATTGAATAAAACATATACAGGGTGTTCCATTAAAAAATCATGTTTAATTCATGTCTCGAAAATTATAAATTTCTAGAAAAATCTAACTACACCACTGGATTTTAAGTAAAAATATCTACTAAAATCAGTTTTGACTTTTGTTGTAAATTTCAAGATAACTGAAATACGAGGAGGGTCCAGTAATGGAAAAAATGAATTTCACCCTTTATGTCAAAAACTAAGGGGGCCATAAAACATTTTTAGTATCATCTTTTGTTTCATTAAAAGGTAGCAACTTTTCACGAAAACCGCAAGTCTCTATCTCTGATAATAACCAAGATACCCTGCAATTGCATCGAAATCCGGACACCCTCTGTACCGTGCGTCCAATCTAACTTTTCCACATTTTAAATGTCTATAATTTTTTAATTCCTTAACTTAAAAATGATCCCAAAACTAACTTGTACAGTAAATTTCAAGGTTTTTTTGTTATTAAGGTTACACATAACAATTTTATTAACAGAATATGTAGGTATATTGACATAAGTTACTTTTTAAAAATTGGACACCCTGAATATTATACCACCATTAAAGGGTGCATTCCACTAAGCGCTTACAATGCTAAAAATGCTGCTTTAGCCGACAGTTAAAGGAGCATTTTGAGCGTTGTGAGTGCTTAGTGGAATGCCCCCAAAAGATATTTTAAAGAGCTTTACAACAACACCACAATTAATATATCTATCTTTAATAGTTTCTGAGTTAGGACCATTTAAATTTAAAAAATATTCCATTATACAGGGTGAGTCAGAAGTCTGACAAAGCTCATTTACTCGTTGTGTATAAAACTTTTTAAATTTATTTTTGGTAGGTATATAGCCAGGCATAAACTTCACATTTTAAAAATATTTTGATGTATATGCAGGGTTGCTTACATAGAGCGTGACAGTATAAAGTTATGTTTTTTAAATGGATCACCCTGTATTTTATATTTTCTGTTTAATTTCCCTATGCATTATTACACTTATTTGTTATAGGTTATATAGGGCTAAATCTTTAAATTAAGGAAATATTGTAGTTTTTTTTCAAAAAATTGAAATATTAGAGCAATTTTCATAACGCTACCATTATCCCAATTTTAATTTTTTTGAAAACGGCTAGGCAGGCCTTTACCTATTAGATCATATTTAAACATTTTATTGATAAAATGACTTATCTTAATTATATAGGTGTCGAGGAAACAGTAGTTAACTTAAAAAAATTAAACCTCCAAATTTTTTTTTAATGGAACACCCTATATTTTCTTTTATCATTTATTCAGGCCTTTTAATGGGTATACATTTCCCTAAGGTTGTCTCCTATACCTAAGTCAAGTACTTTTTAAAATATTTTTAATTTTCTTTTTTTTTTCAAGAAAATATTAGTTTTAAATGGGACACCCTGTATTTTCTTTGATCATTATTTTTTCTTTGATTATGCTTTTGGGCCTTTTATTATTTATACTCTTTTTAGAGTTGCGCTATACCTAAGTCAAGTAATTTTTGCAAAATTTTTAAATCTCTTTTTTTTTTAAATATTAGTTAAAGTTAAATTATGAAATCCATAAAAATCATCCTATGGTTTATTTTATATTATTGATAAAGCACAAAAAGCTGTTTAGCCTATGTTAACCATAAAAAATGGGATTATCCAATTAAAGACAACCCAGCAAAACGCTTTAGTAAAATAACTAAATGATTTTAAATCACCAACGGTTATTTTATGAATAATGTAAGTCATATCAAATAACTTGTTAAAAATAATTTTTAAAAACTTTACAGAAATTCTGACAACAATGACTATTTTGTTTTGGATGTTTTTCACCCGCCACCATAGTTTATGTCAAAAGTAATATTTTCTTGAATTTTTTTTAAATAGTGCAAAAACTGACTGACTTAAGTCAAGGATAACCCAAAGGAAATGTCTAAGTATAAGAAGGTCCAAAATAATTATTAAAGAAAATACAGGGTGTCCCATTTAAAACTAATATTAAAAAAAAAAGAAAATACAAATATTGCAAAAGTACTTGACTTAGGTATAGGGCAACCTTTAGGAAATATATAGGTATTAAAAGGCCTAAACCAATAAAATAATTAAATACAGGGTGTTCCTTTTAAAATAAAAAAGTATTGAAGGTTTTAACTTTTCCAAGTTTACCACTATTTGCTCGACAACCTGTATGTTCAAAATACATTTTATTATTAAAATGTTATCAAATGGGTAAATGCCTGCCTGGCCAACTTTTAAAAAATTCAAAATTGGGATAATGGTAGCGTTATAAAAATGCTTTGAATTTTCAATTTTTTGAAAAACAAAAACTACAATATTTTCTAAATTTGAAGATTAAACCCTATATAACCTACAACAAAAAGTATTAGAACGTATAGGGAAATTAAACAAAAATATAAATTACAGGGTAATCCATTTAAAAAAGCATAACTTTATTCAGTCACGCTTTTGCGAGCAACCCTGTAGACATTTAAATATTTTTAAAAAGTGAAGTTTATGCCTGACTAAATACCTACGGAAAAATAAATTTAATTTTTCTATGGATAACGAGTAAATGAGCTTGGTCAGACTTCTGACTAACCCTGTATATATTTACAGTCCAAGCTTAGTTTTGGAGGTAGGTATAGTGGAAATTACATACAGAATCAGCTAAATATAATAACACATAGGCAATATGGAAAAGAAACAGTCTAATGTAAATACCCGAATGTAAACATTTTGCATTGGATGACGATTAGTCATCCATTTTTGTTGCTTTACTGACCGATATCCCAATACCTGCTTGCTTAACCAGTATAATATTTTTATATTTAAATGTTCATATTCTCGAGACTATTTAAAAACCATATACCAAATGTGGTATTTTTGTAAAGCTCTTTAAAAAACCCTCTTTAATGGTGTTATAATATACAGGGTGCCCTGTAAGTGAGATCAATATATTCTGTTAATAAAATTATTTTGTGTAATCTTCATAACAAAAAAACTTGATAATTTACTTTCAAGTTGGTTCTGGATCATTTTTTAAAATTTAAAAATAAAAAGTCATAAGATGTGAACAAGTTAGATTGGACGCACTGTACATATATACAGGGTTTTTATTTTAATATTTTGCCAACCATTTTTAACTGTAACCAAAAGGATTGAAAAAACTCCTTTTTTATCTGTTATCATTGAAGCATAATTTTTTTTAAACTCAAAAAATGAAGGTGTAAACTTTTTTAAATAAAACACCCTGTATATTATGTCATCATTAAAAAGGTCTTTTAAAATTCTTAACAAAAATACCGCATTTGATATATAGGTTTTAAAATATGACCAGTTAAATCTGAAGAAAATAGAAAATGTAATTTTCATTAGACCTACCTATTAAACTATTAGATATAGATATATCAAATGTGGTATACTTGTAAAGCTTTTTAAAAGATCTTTTAATAATGACATAATATACAGAGTGTTTTATTTAAAAAAGTTTACCTCTTTATTTTTCTTGAGTTCTTGATGTTCATTTTTTTTTGCTAAAAAGATAATAGATGAAAAAGTATAAAAATTTTATACAAGGCGATTTTTCTATCCTATTTGGTTAGAGTTAAACGTATGTGGCAAAATATAAATAAAAAAGATTGTACACAGCTAAATTATTAAAAATATAAATTAAAGAAAATAGACCTCTAAATAATAATATTGGGGGCTCAAACCTTCACGGTATTTTCTTTTTGTCATCTCGAACAATATACTTGATATATTTTTTTAAATAATATACTCCATACATATGTTTTTTAAAAAGAAAAATATTAGTTTATTTTTGTGAGTCAGTCTACTGTACATACATTGTGTAGAAGAAAAAGTAGAAAATTTAAAGGAGATGTAAATTTATAACTTGACAAACTCGATACAGAAAAGCCCTGTGGGTCTATTTTCTAATCTCCAATACCAGTCGGACATGCGGCATCATATTATATCATTTAAGAAACAGGATTTTTAAGCGACATTATGTTGATGTAGAATATGTCTCATGCGACACTAAAAGTGAAACTGGAGAAGATGACCCTTCGTTGATTTATTTTCTCTACATTTTTTAATCAACGCTACTTGAATACCCTGTATGATTGAATGAGCAGGGGCGTAATTAGGGGAGGGGGCAGGAGAGGCATGGACCGCCCTCTCAAGATGGAAATTAGTCCTCCATAATTATTAAGCATTTAAAAGGTATTAGTGTTTTTTAGCAAATATACTTTATAAATTGAGGCTTAAACCCCCAAAAAATAGCAGCTAGTTGTGCCACTGTCTGTTAGAAAATTTTTGATACGGTCTATGATTCAAAATATTGAAAAAATAAAACTTTTCACTTAATCTTTAATATTTGCCACACATTTTTTCACTGTAGTATTATTTTTAAAATGTACGTATATTCGATCGGATCTTGATTTGTTAAAAAGAACGAAGTAAAATCTATTGTAAAGGAATTTTGACCAAACTGTTTTTATATTTAAGAAATTAGCAACAAAAAATAACTAAACTAACGATATGTGAATTTATTTTAAGGGGTCATTTTGTGTTTGACTGTGTTAAAGTGAAGTTTGTTAAATTGTTTTTTATATATTTTATATTGTTAAATTGTTCACAAATTTAAAATGGTAAGCTTTTCTTTTCTTTCGGGCATACTCTTTCTGATAATAATTTGTCAGTTTAAAATTTTTGTTTTTCCAATAGGCTTTACATAAATGCAGATTTTACCTCTAATTTATTTATATGAAAAATAGGTGATAGAGTAAGCCAAAATAATGTTAGTACTTTATATAAAAAAAAGTTTTATTGCGTTCGTTAGGAAGATATTGACCTTAAAAGATGGTATAAAAAAACTTATTTTAATTAGAACTTTTTAACTATTGTCACAGTACCAATGGTATTTGGGCTACTAAATAACTTTAAAATAATACCTAATGTTACTTTCTATAGGTAAAGGGCTGTTCAGTAAGTCGGAATTATACAGGGTGCGACGATTTTTTTCATTTAATGTATGTATTTTTAACATTGGTGACAAATTCGACATTTTGCTTTGTCCGTTTAATTCCTTTATTATTTTTGTACCAAAAAGGTATTCTTTATTTAAATCGATATTTTGGACCGTTTTTCATAAAATCGCATTTTAAATCATAGACATACCAGCATTTTGTATGTAGGTATGAAAAAATCCATTTTCAGGTTAAAATTAATTAAATGTGTTATAATTATTAAAAACGGTTTTTAAGTCTGTTAAACTTTATAATATAGTTAAAAACAATTTTTAAAAATTTTACCATATTTTGAAAGTTTTGGGGAAAAAATAGATTTTTTTATTTCTTACAAAATGCTGGTATGTCTGGACTTAAAATGTAACTTTATGAAAAACGGTTCAAGATATCGATTTAAATTAGGTATACACTATTTATACAAAAATGATAAAGGAATTAAGCGGTCAAAGCAAAATGACGAATTTTTCACAAGTGTCAAAAATGCATACATTAAATGACCTGCACTCTGCACCCTGTATAATTCCGTCTTACTGAAGAGCCGTTTACCTAATACAAAAAGCATTACTAAGAAGTTATTTAGAAGACAAATATCATTGGTTCTTTGGCAACAGTTTAAAAGTTATAATTGAAATAAGTTTTTTATACCAACTTTGAAGATCAAAATCTCCCCAACGCAAAGCCCAATGAAACTTTTTTATATGAAGTACTAACCAAAGTCGGTCTATATACGATCATCACGACATTCGGCCATATTGGTTTGACGTGTTATGCCGTCACATCTCCTATTTTTCGGCCATGTTGTTCAGTGCCGGAGATATACAGTTTATTGTATTAGTAGAACAACCGTTTATAAAACAGTTCTTACTTATTATTAAGTTGTAAATTCTTTTCCTTTAAATGAAAAATATTTGAAATTAATATCACTTCCAAAACAATACAAAATGAAATGCGCAAATTCTAGACGCCACTGGATTGATCATCAGCTTTAATTTTACCCATCATTACTTTATATAAAAAAATTCTCTTGCCAACTTTTCTCCGTAAAGTGCCCTTCCTTGCGTCCCCCGACCTCGAACCGCCTAAAAGTTGAAGATATGTCGCAACCTTATAAATATAAACTAACTTTGGTCTAACATTATTTTGGCTTAGCCTATTTCCTCTATCATTTTTGACTTTACCTTTCCGGACACCCTGTATATGTTTAATAATTGGAAAATACTAAAAATATACACAAGTAAAAGTAAGAGATGAAGGTACATTTTACCATTTTTTTAACCAGAAAAAAATCGTTTTTAAATATTGAGTAAGAAAGAATAATTGTGCCATTTTTTAGATATAAAAATTACGTTTGATTCGTGTGGAATATGTTTGGAATCAAACTGAATAAACATTTTACAGAAAACATTTTTCCAAAAAAATTATACCGAGTGTTCGGAAAGTAAACTATATTACAAAAAGGGATGGTGGAACAGCTTATAAGCATTCAAAAAAAAACATAAAATGACCTTTTGATGATTTTTAAGACGTTTGCTTTTAAATAAAACATTTCATAATTGAATCACCCTGTCTATCATATGGCAATTTTTTTTTCATGCTTTTGCTATTTTAGAAAACAGCGATAGTTTTTAAAAAAATAACTCTTTTTAAAATATTAAAAATATTTTTTTAAGTATAGTTAAATCCATCTGAGTACAGGGGGCCTTTTGTTAGCCTTGCAGGGTAGAGCGAAAACTAAAAGAAATAAAACAAAATCTGATTGTTTAATCTTAATTTCGATTTCTGAAACAAATTTAGTGGTGAAAGTAAATCATGGCTACGTTAGTTCGTTTTGGAGATACAGGGTGTTTTTAAATTTAGTCAATTTAGCCAAGCACTTTTAATTTTTTTGTTACTAGAAATAGAAGAAAAAATGTAAATATAACAGTGTTAGGAATTTTGGGTAGAACTCAGTGGCGTACCTATATTTTCTTCATTACCCCTTATTTTAAAGTAATAACACAAAGTTAGTTTGTTTTAAATTGAACATCCTGTATATTTTATCACCAGCAGAAAGGTTTCCTTGAATGCCGTAAAAAAATATAACATTTAATATGTTTAATTATTCATAGTTTCGGAATCATCATCAATGCAATGCAATTATGCAAAATGAGATCATATTGAGTGTCAGTATGGTTTTAAAGAAGGTGTTAGCACTTCGATTGCACTTTATGATTTATCTATATTTTTAATTGATTGTCTTAATAATAATTTAAAACATCTTGCTGTGTTTTTGGACCTAAAGAAAGCTTTTGATACTGTGGACCACCAAATTTTATTGGATATGTTGTATGACATTGGTATAAGAGGTACAGTATTGAATTTATTTAAATCGTATTTGATTGGTAGATTTCAACGTGTAAAAGTTAATAATATCCTTAGTGAGGAAAAAGCGGTAAAATTCGGTGTTTTACAGGGCACTGTGCTTGGTGCTATTTTGTTTGCTATCTACTTAAATAGCTTACTTTAACTTCAGGAACCAGATAAGATTGTCTATAATGCAGATGTTAACTGTGCTCTTGTTTAAGGACAAAGAATAGAATGATGTATTTAATAAGGCTTTAAAAGCGCTTTCTAAATTAAAATTATGAATGGAAAGTAGCATATTGACTTTTAATACTGAAAAGTCTTATTTTATGCATTTTGTCTTAAATAGTCTTTCGTCTAATAAAAGTATTGTGTTACATAAAGGTAGCTGTAACGACTTTAAAAACTGTAAATGTGATGTTAATATAGCACGTTGTGAATCAATTAGGTATTTGGGCGTTTATTTTGATCAGTGCTTAAAACGGAATGCGCATATGTGGTAGTAGCAAAGAATCTGAAGAAATTAATTTATAAGTTTTATCAGTTAAGACGATTTTTGTCAATTAACCTCCTAAATCTAGTTTATTTAGCTTTAGTTGACTCAGTAATGGGTTACGGAATAATTGCTTGGGAAGTTAAATTAACTCATACCAATGCTTTTTCCATAGGCAAATGATTGCGCAGTAAATTATAATTATACAGGGTAATTTTTTCGTTTATTGTATGCATATTTTACAGAAATACAAAAAATTACATTTTGCTTTTACCGTTTAATTCCCTAATCTTTTTTTACAAAAAAAAGTATATGTTATTTGAATTAATATCATCAATTATAAACTATAATTGTCTTTGATATCATGCACCGTTTTTTATAAAATTGCATTTTAAATCGAGACATACCAGCATTTTGTATGTAACAAAAAATTCATTTTTTGAAAAAATTATTAAAATATGGTAAAATTATTAAAAACGGAGTTTGTTATAAACAGTGTTTTTAATAATTTTAGCACATTTTAATAATTTTTTGAAAAACAAGGATTTTTTTAATATAGAAAATGCTGGTTCTCTAGATATAAAATGCGCATTTATGAAAAACGGTCCAACATATCGATTCAAATTAAGTGGACCTTTTTGAAGAAACAAGACTAAAGAATTAAACGGTAAAAGCAAAATGTAAAATTTTTTAGTTCTGTAAAAAATGCATACAAGAAACGAAAAAAATTCGCCTTACTCTGTATAATTATGAAATAATGCGCAATCATTTACCTATGAAAAAAGCATTGGTATGAGTTAATTTAATTGCCTAAATATCATTAACAGGGTGAAAACCGTTCAGAAGTAATAAATGAAATACACGTTTTTAAATCTAACTTTGAAGGTCAACAACTTACTAAGAAAGCACAATTGAGTTTTTTTTTATATGGAATACTAACATTATTTTGGCACACTCTATTACCCCTATTATTTTTGACCTCACCTTTCCGGACACCCTATATAACACATAATATTTTGCATTGTTCTAAACAGCTAAACTAACAAAAAAAAATAGTTTGCCATGGATTGATTCTTATATTTATTTATTTTTAAGGGTATGTATATAAAAAATTATAACATGAATACTAAAACATTTATTAACAAAAACAATAACAACCACAGAAAATCCAGTGTGGGCCAAATAAAACTTGCACACTATTTACCTAATAATAATGTTTTATCCGTTGCGCCCATCTTCTTCATTTTTAAGGATCTAGGGCTACGATTCTGTAACTAACAAAGGGAAAGAGAAAAGATTTATATGTCCACAGTGTCACTTTAAACCAATTGTAACTCGTCTTTCTGACTGTAGTGACAGATAAATCACTTTCTCTTTCCTTATTATTTTATAGAATCTGGGCTTTGGTATGTTTTCTCTAGGTTTGCTAATTTTGGTCAAATAGATTTAAGCAGGACTGGACTTACGGGACTTTTTCTAAAATGATGCATTAAACTTCGTTGCAAAAAAATATATTTTGTCCACAATTAGGCTAGTACGTTTATTTTAAATTAATTTACTGTTAAGTTTAGTCAGCATCCAACTAAGTAACCATGGTAATCTCACAATTTGGATTTTCAAAGGACATTAAAAAAAAGTTTTTTTTTAATTAAGAAAAATGCATTCCTTATGGGAAGCATTATTTATCAAAAATAATTATAATTCCAAAATCCTGAAATTGTTGACAGATTCGCTTTTACTGAATGATTTCCCATGGTTTGTCTACAAGAAAAACGTATTAGCTTAATTGTAGCTAAATCAGCTTTCTTTTGCAACGAGGTTAAATGCAAAATTTTGGAAAAAGTCCCGTAGGTTCAGTCTTGTCTAAAACTATTTGATCAAAATTGGCATACCTAGAGAAAACATATCAACCTATTAGCCCTCTCTGCCTCTAAAAGGTGCAGAAAGAAAGCTACTACAGATTCCTGAGGCTAAAACATTATAAACTTACCTTAGTCAAAAAGAAGATGGTTTCGGAGATACAGGGTGTCAAAATTGTCTTCTGGTTTAAGTTTTTTATATAATATTATATATGAACCTATGTCCTAAATGACTTAACTTTTGAGACACAGAGTGGTAAAAAAGACTATTTATTTAAAAAAATACCACCCTGTATCTCAAAAATAAGTCTTTTAGGACATACGTTTATTTAAACTTTTCTTCTTAAAATTACCCAAGGACTTACACTGTGAAAGATTAGCGTATTATTCTAAAACACTCTGTATAGCTTAGATTCAGACATACAGGAACTGATTTTTTAAATCCAGATATCTCTAGCCTAAATCAACCTTATTCATGTAAACCTTTATTATGTAAAATGTGTTGAAAAATAAAAATTCTTCTTTTAAAGTTACATACAGGGTAGTTAAAAAAAGTTAGTTCGTTTTTAATTTTTTTAAGATAGGTACCTAGATACTCCTAAAATTAACAATTAAATTGATAGCAGATTCTTATATCTCACCTTCCAAAACCCCTTCTAGCCAAATATTGTGACAATACACCTAATATTAACAAAATTACTTATAAAAAACTGAAACCGGTATAAATTTTTAACACCCTTTATCTCCAAAATTAACCACTTTTGGACTGAAGTAAGTTGGGTTAGATCATCATATTTTTAGCCTTAGGATTCTGTGGTACTTTTTTCCGCACCTTTTAGAAACACCTTGTATATCGACACTAGTTCCATTACAAGCCGAGTCCAAAAAATGCGTCGAACAGAATGGAAAGCACTTTGCACATTTTGTGATTGATGAACACAAGTGCAAAAAAATTATTAAGTAATTGAATAATTGTTAAGTTTCTTTTATAAATAAATGTATTTTCTGTGGTTGCTATTGTTTTAGTTAATAAATGTTTTATTATTCCTGTTAGATTAAAGTTTTTATACACATACCTTTTAAAAATAACTAAATACTGATTCAATCCATGACCAACTTTTTTTTGTTAGTTTGGCTGTTTAAAACAATGTAAAATATTAAGTGTTATATATATTATATATTGTTGTAATAAGAAGAAAGAAATACACTTTTTTAAGATACTCAAATACAGGGTGTCTTAAAAAATGCAAGTTTGGTTTATATCTTAAAATTTTTAGAAATTATATTTGTTTTAAGTATGCCACTAGATTTCACATTTGTTTTTGAACTTTGTTTATATCTCCCTAAATATCTGAGTAATAAGACATAATAATTAAAACCAAATATTATTTGGCTTTTTTCCAGAATAAAATTAAAAAGTTTATTTAACATTTTATGAAAATTAAAACTTTTATACATTATGTAGAACAATTCTGCTCTTACACAATATAATAAAAGTTATTATTACTTTAAAAGAAATAAAATAATAAAATATTTAATATTAAGTTACTTACAATACAAAGGTTTCAATCTATAAACAAAGGTTCATTAGCACTTGGTTGAAATTATTTTAATCTAATAAAATAAAAATCTTAACAAGACGCCAGACGAGAACTGGGCCAATGGTTGCGTATTAAAAATGTGGTAAATAGTTTACCAAAAATGTGGTAAACAGTTTACCTAAAAAACTTATTGAAAACCTTGTTAGAAAACTGAAAAAAAAATATAAAAATAAAATGTCTGATGGACACTTTAGAGTTTGACATTACTTTTGGAAAAATTAACTGCTAAAAGATACACCTATTAGGTATCTTAACCAGATAAAAAAATAGTTAAAGTATTTTATGCTTTATTTGTTTTCTGTGAGATTAAATTTAAACAAAATAATTTTATTCTGGAGAAAAGCCAAATAACATTTTGTTTAAATTTAATTTCCCAGAAAATAAATAAAGCATAAAAGACATAATAATTATCGACGAATTTTGAGAATCACCCTGTATCCTTTAAAACAATCAAGTTAGCGTGATTCTGATAGCGCCATTAAACTAAACACGAAAAAAGAGATCGGGACATAGGTGTCTTAGTTTTTTGTATTTTACCGTTTAGCCTATACCCTATAATTACAGCCAAAAAATAAAAATAAAAACCCTGTACACAATGCAGATTTCCCATTATTTAAACTCCTAGTTTATTCTTTAATTTTTGATTAATAAAATGAATAATCAGTGCTACACACCTTAAATCAAAAGCTAGAAGTGTAAATTTCTTTAGGTGCCAAAATTCAAAATCTGATCCAAATGGACGATTTTGACAAATTCCAATATCTCGAAAACAAACAATTTTTTACTGAAGTTAATTTATGTTTTTCTGGATGCTTATGGGTTGTCCCATCAGCACTTTCCTTATTATCGTCGACTATAGAACACACTTATTTATTTCAGAGGGAAGTTATATCAATTCATATTGGCCAGGCTGGAGTACAAATTGGTAACGCTTGTTGGGAACTATATTGCTTAGAACATGGTCTAGGTAAAGATGGCCAATACACTAGTGCACACTCACTGCAAGATGAGAGTAGTATTAGTACATTTTTTGCATCAACAGCAGGTGAAAAACAAGTTCCAAGGTCAGTTTTCATTGATCTGGAACCTACAGTAATAGGTAAGTCATATTAATTTGCTTGGACTTTTGGGATGAGTAGGGGAGATTAAGACCCCTTATCTTTATCTAAATTAAATAAAATTTAACTCTATTAAATATGTTAGGTCCAGTGGCGTCTCGAGCGGCATCTTAACAAATACATATTTCTTTAAAAAATACGTCACTAACTTTATTTTTTATTTTTATTATTTATTGCAACTCTTACATTTTCTGTAAATGAGACAAATAAAAACACAACTTTTCTTTTTTTTCCTTTAAATTTATGCATACAACATAACAACATAAGCGATTACCACAGGCGCGCAACTAGGATTTAATAATAATTTGTTTTATCTAAAAAATGAGACACATGACCAAACATATAATTAATACTATTGTTCTAAAGAGAAACACGACCGTGGTGGCACTACCGCGTTGTCTAAAAGGTGCATAAACTGCATGTTTCAGTGCTTGGACAACGTTGACGGAACAGGGGAACGATGGGTTAAACATCTAATAACCCGAAACCCACGGTACTCTAATGTCAAAAAAAAATAAATAAAAAAAGGAACATTTTTATTTTAGAATTTGTGAAAAGAAGTTAGTTTTTTGGTTAGCTCCCCAGAGAAAATCAAAACTTTTAAAGGCAAATTTGTATATTTTTCGTAAATTTGATCAAATTTTATGGACAAATATCAAATTTTATCAAATTATCTATATTTTTCAAAAACTATAGCCAGTTGAATTTTTTTCATTCTTCAATTTTTTTATGCGAGATTTTCAAATGCCTCTATTTAAAAGAATAAGGTAGATATTTCTGCAAAATTTTATAATCCTAGTTGCGCTCCTGGACTACCATCAACTTTATTTTTGTTAATGGATACATTTATTTTTAATTACATTTTTAAACTCCACATAGAATTGTATGTCTATGTTTTTGCACCCTATTCTATACTGAAATTCAATAGTAATCGATAAATTAACCATCATTTATTTAAAAATTTGGAAAGAGAGATTTAAGTTAAAACAAATTCACTTAAAATATTTCTAAATTTGCACACATTAAATCACGAAAATCTTTTTGTAAATGTTTTATTTACATCTTAAATTTCAATAGGTAATGTAACTCAAGGCCCCCTGTTCACATTTGCTACGGGCTCCGCGTTGGCTTTATCCGGCACTGCATTGGCCCTTTCTATATTTTAAACGAATCAATTGATAAAATTAAAACTTTGGGATATAAAACTGATGCAAAATGAACTAAAATTGAGAGATGAATATTTTAAGATGGCTGCTGGGCGCCATCTCGTAGAAAAAAATAACGGAAAAGTATCACCTTAAAAGGATCTCTAAGTACCGCCATTTTGTGGTAGATTTGTAGATAAAGCTAATTACTTTATATTCCAGGGTTATAAAGTAGGTACTGTCATAAGCTTGAAAATGATGTGCCACAAGCCCCCTTTCCATTTAAACTCTAGTTCTAAGATGGCGCCCAGCAGCCATCCTGAAATTATCGTCTATTTATTTTACTCTAAAATATTGTATTTATGCATCAGTTTCATATCCCACTGTTTTTAATACCTATAAACGACTCAAATTATAAATGTTCTACGGATACAATATTCTTCTTAGTTCTGAATTCGTTTGTTTTTCTCATTCCATATTAGTATTAAGTCTACCTTGCATTGTAAAAAAGTAATAATAAATTATTTAATTTCATTTGTAGATAGTGTCCGTGTGGGAGAATACAGGGATCTTTATCATCCCGAACAAATGATAAGTGGTAAAGAAGATGCCGCCAATAATTATGCAAGGGGCCATTACACTGTTGGCAAAGAGTTAATAGATAAAGTATCTGATAGAGTTCGAAAACTAGCGGATGGATGTTCTGGACTACAAGGATTCTTACTATTTCATTCCTTTGGTGGAGGATCAGGTTCAGGTATTATTTATTACGTCTTTTTTTTAATAGCCGAAATTCAATATTACACAGAGTATATTAAACCTTTTGGTCGATGAATTTGATACTGCGGACTTTAAAATACTATACAAGGTGCCCATGAGGCTACTTTCCGGCTGCCATTTTTTCATTTCTTTGTCGACACTGACAAAACTTGATAAGGTTGTTAAACTAACAAAAAGTAATTTCTATGTGTATATAATAAGTAGAGAAGAGCATTACAAGTTGCATATTTTGCACTTTTGTCTCTTTTAGGCAAAAAAACTGTTTTTTCATGTTTTTCAAAAATCTAACAACAAATGCATATTTTACACAATTATCCACCAATATCAGATATATTTCTCGGGAAGACGGTTAGTCGGCCAAGGAAAGAAGGTATACCTACCAAACTAATTAACTAAGATACATTGCACCATACAGCTTGCCCTATTGTCCCGGAACGTACTAAAATAAAATAATTTCTTGAGGTACTTTAATATCTGAGAATATCCCACTTTATTATTAAAGTGTTGGGACAACCAAATACCTTAGTAGAATCTTTTTAAATTTAATCAACCAATTGCAAACATCTGTTTGTAGTGTTAGTTCTAGTTAGTGGTGGTACTATTGGGAAAAAATATAAAAAAAACTAAAAATGTATTAGATAAAAATGAAAGATATTTTTTTATTAAATGCTAAAATTATCTCTGGTTACTTTGTAGAAAATTTTAATGTAGATACAAGTTCACTAGGTAGTTTAAAATATGCCCCAACCATGTCTGTTAATTTAGAATGAAGCTTTTCTTTTTACAAATATATGTACTCAGACCGAAGACATAAGTTTTTAGTGTCAAATTGTGAAAAGCATTTTATTGTTCATGGTTTTTTTATATTAGGTATAATCTTTCTATAAATACAATTTTGTTATTATACTGTTTTTCTAATATATTACTACTACTTATACATTTTTATTACTTACATGTTCTATTTTGAAACCAAAAAACCTTTGCATTTAATTATATACGTATTTTATGCATATCTTGGTAAAAAATGCCTGCATATATATGCGCATATTTACTTACTTTTTTGTGCAAATTCAAAATTCAAATTCAAATTCAAAAGATTTTATTTCCTCAATTAAAAAGTATAAAATACAATAATTGAAAAAAACGTCAATAAAAATACAATACTAAATTTTAAACTACACTTAAAAAACATGGAAATAACATAAAGTACATTAATTAAATACACAAATAAAAAATTAAGCAACATTTGCAAGGAACTCATCGAAAGTGTAACAATTAATTTCAAGTAAATATTTTTTTAACCTTCTTTTAAATATATGCACACTAACAGAATCTCTAATATTTGCGTTGAGCTTGTTAAAAAATTTGCAGCCTGTATAATATATATATTTTTGATATTCCACAGATCTATGCCTATCTGGCAACAATAGAGTTTTTAACCTGGTATCATAACTGTGTGCAGTTCTAACCCGTTCAAAAATAGTTTTATTTCGATAAACAAAAACACAAACTTCTAAGATATAAATACTCACTAGTGTCAAAATGTTAAGGTTTCTAAAGGATTCTCCATATTTTCAACCAGCGACTAGTCGGATAGAATATTTTTGTAAAATAAAAATTCTAGTGACATTGGCACTCCTACCCCAATTTAAAATGCCATTTCTAATGCGAGAGTGAAAATTAGCAAAATAAAGAGTTCTAAGTACGTTTTGGCTGCAATGCATAGACATAAAATTAAGCGCATAACAACAACTGCGCAATTTGGCAGACAGTGCATCAATATGGAAACTCCATTTTAAGTTTTTATCAAAAGTAACACCCAACAATTTAGAAGTGTCCGCAGGCTTTAAATTATGCTCTGAATTCCTAAATAACTCAAAATCACTATTATTATTATCTCTTAGCGAAAAATTTACAATTGTAGTCTTGTCTTTATTTAAATGGAGTTTGTTCTTTTCAGACCATAACAAAATATTTATGTACAGTTTTTCAGCAATGGCCTTTATTTCAGCCGCAGATTTACCGACAATTAAAATGTTAGTGTCATCAGCATAGGACACAACATAAATATTTTCTGACATTTTGTTTATAAAGTTAAATAAATCATTAGCAAAAACAAGAAACAAAAAAGGTCCTAGAATGGAACATTGTGTGACTCCTTTCTCAATAATATTACAATTACTTTGAGCGTCATTAACTTTTACGTATTGTCTTCTATTTACTAAGTATGATTCAATATAATTTAGCGGTTTGCCCCTTACCCCATATCTAAACAACTTAGCCAGCAACAATTTATGATCGATAACATCAAATGCTCGCGAAAAATCAATAAACATACCCAAAACCAAGTCTTTCTTATCAAGAGAATCCACAATTATCCGCTGGAACTCGCACAATGCCGTCTCAGTGCTTTTATCCAAAGTTAAACCATGCTGAGACGGTGACATTAATTTATTTTTATAAAAGAAAGAGACAAGTTGATCTTTAATTACTAACTCAAAAACTTTTGATATACTAGGTAAAAGGCTTATCCCCCGATAATTTTCAAATATATTGACATCTCCTTTTTTATGTAAGGGAATAACTGCCTCTAGCTTTAAAGCATCAGGAAAAACATCATTCTGGATAGATAGATTAATTAAGTGTGTAAGAACATTGGCTATATAATCCTTACACCTTTTTAAAATATTATTAGAGATTCCATCGTGTCCACATGAAATGGAATTCTGAAGTTTACTTATTCTACTTAAACATCATCATCATCATCATCATATTTGTTAATCTCCAATCATAAGTTGTACTACTTCTGGTTTTACCGGAAATGACTGGAATTTTTGATTTTCATGGCACACTCCTTGTAGTTTTTGTTTTTTAGATTCTACAGGCAATTATACGTAGGGATACAATATCTTTACAACAAATTTTGATCAAATTTTATTTTTAAATTAAATTTTAATTCTAGAGTGATCATTCTTAAATAAGTCCTCACTTACTTTCAAAATAAAAATGAAATCGATTTTATCTTTTTAAACTTTTTTAATAAAGGGCTTTAAACTTATTTTTTTTTATTTTTGTTTGTCCTGACAGAAAAACTAAAATAGGACCAGATCAGTTTCATCACAGAAAAAAATATAGTTATTTTGTATGTGGTTTCCTATTATTTCTAAATGCAGTATTTTAAACCGAATCCTATATATTAGTAGATATTGAGACACAATATTCAAGTATTAATATTGAAATTATTGAAACCTAAAAATTTAATTTTTGTTCCGCTAAAAGATTCCCTGAAGTGATAAATACCCATAGAACACAACTTTAGTTTTAATGCACTGTAATTTTAGGATTTACGTCGCTATTAATGGAAAAACTATCAGTGGACTATGGTAAGAAAAGCAAATTAGAATTTGCTGTTTACCCTGCCCCTAATTTATCAACTGCTGTAGTTGAGCCTTACAATGCCATTTTGTCTACACATACTACACTAGAACATTCAAATTGTTCTTTTATGGTTGATAACGAAGCTATTTTTGAAATCTGTAATAGAAATTTAGACATCGCTAGACCAGGATACGACAATCTTAACAGAATAATTGCTCAAGTTGTGTCTTCCACTACAGCATCACTTAGGTAATTTTTTTTTATATTAAAAATACACAAATTCAATGTCATGTTCAAGTATAACAATTTTAAATTTCTTAAATAAAAACTGTTAAATACCATTTAACATTGTTGCTTCTTAACCTGTCTCATCATCGGCATTAGTAATGCCGCAAAACGAGACGAGATCAGAGAAACCATCCTCTCGTTTCGTCTGGTCCCAAGCAGCAAGCTAACGTCTTATTGACGTCTCTTTTTAGTTATTTTTGGTCAGCAAAGACGTCATAAGATGATGACAAAATGACGTTAAAATGACCTCCCTAAGTCACAAACAAAAACGTTCCGTTAACGACGTCATAATGAAGTCTTTCAGATGACGAAAAATTGGCGTACATGACAAAATGTCACAATATTTTATTTATTTAAATTATATTTCTAATTATGGAGTAAACACAACTGATAGTTGATAGGTTTTCCATAAAGACAGTGTTGGATGGATGTGTTATGTCACGTGATGACAACTAAAATTATATTATTATTTTTCCGGTATATGATATTTCGGTTCGATTTTGACAGAAATCATATAATGTCACAACATTTTTTTGGCGGGTTTTCCAAACATGAAAAAATGACGTCGAAAAGACGACACTTCAACGTCGTCATAAATAGGTCAGTAAAAACACGTTAAAATGACGTCATAATATTGGTCCGATGAAGCTTTATAACCAAAGATATCCAAAAATTGCTAAAAAATGACGTCATGATGACGTCAGCTTGCTGCTGGGGTGCACTCGAGAGAAATACAAACGCGAAAATCTCGACGAGGGAAGGGTTTTCTTTAGTCCTATCTCGAGTCTTTAAACGAGAGAAATATCAATCTTAGTGACACCATAAGGGCTTTGCTTTTTAATAGTTAGCGAATTAATAAACTTTATGCCACGTTGCGTTTAATTAAGATATAAAATGGTTAATGTTACCAAAAAATTTAATATTTTAAAAATAAACTGATCTTTTACACCTTTACAAAAATGACTATAACTTTATTTTTATTAAAGGATATGCAGTATACCAACGAATGGAACAAAGTATAACTGTAACTTTTTGATTTTGATATTTTAAAAAAGTTATTTCTTATAGTTATATTGGCTCCATCTGAAAAAAAAACGTTAATTAGAATCGCCATATTTTATTATTTTGGCAAATAAATAACTCCTCTACTAAATATCTTTATAAATATTTAATTAATAGCAACAAAAAATTAAAATTTTAACGTTTTTAAATTTTAAAAAATGAAACTAAAACTAGTTAAAAAGGTAATCGTAAAGTTTTTTTTTTAATTTTTCTCCTCTTGGTTATAGTTTCTAGAAAAATTAGGGTTAAATTAAAAACATAAATTTAAAAAATATATGGAAAGTTAAAATTGTCAAATCGCTTACTCTACAATTGTTACAAAAGGTTCAAGGATTCTATAAAAAAATCAACAGGTAAAATTTTTGATATTATCATATACTATTTTAATGGTACAGTTGAGCCTAATTTCTCATTTTCAATTGTTTAAATGAATATAACTTAATAAATAATAATTTTTCGCAAAAAATGTAGAGAATCGTTTTCGGTCGAATAATAGTCAAAATATTAAATAAAAGCATATTTAAAGCAAAAAAATATCGTAACTGTCAAAACAATTGCGGTTTAAAAAAATCTGACCAAAATTCGAGCTGGCATCACAGATCGTCGTATCTAATCAGCATTTTATTCTGAACATGATTCTGCAGAAAATTCCATGAGTATAATGTTTGATACATTGGCGCCCACACGATCTGGTCTAATATAAAAAGTAATATAAATCATCAAAATAACTATATTTTAAATTTACACTTAATTTTTCGCATAAAAAATCTACGCATTTTAAATTTTTGGGCTATTTTTTTATTACAGAATTTTTGTTCGAAGTAATAAAATTTTTAAAAATACAGGTATACCTCAGTCCACCGGTGGGCACACTGTATAAATTCTTATTTTATAGATTTGATGGTGCCATGAACGTAGATTTAACGGAATTTCAAACCAATTTAGTGCCTTTTCCCCGAATTCATTTTCCCTTGGTTACTTATGCTCCAATTATGTCCGCCGAAAAAGCACATCATGAATCAATAATGGTTGGTGAAATAACAAATGCGTGCTTTGAACCAGCGAATCAGGTTAGTATTTTAAAATTTATACATGCAGTAATATAAACATTTTTTCTTAAGTGAGTAAATTGATTTTGAGATAATTGATGTATGAAGCTTTTAAGATGTTTTACAAATTGTTAGACATGCTTTAACCATTTTTAGTACGCCGTAATTACTTCTTGTTGTATTGTGATCAGAGTTGGTTCGAATACTGAAAATTGGTATTCGAAATCGAATACCGTGAAAAAATTATTCGAATACTGAATATTCGAATATTTTGAAGAAAAAACGATTCAAATACTCCAGTATTTATGAAACCAGGATTTTCAGAGAGTTCATGACTACTGAAAAAATCGGTGTTTAAATCTTTTAATTTTTTGAGCAGCAAAAAAAGGTATCCATTTTCCAAAGTTAAACCAAACTGAAAACCAGTCAAAGAAACATATTTGTTGCCTGTTTAAAATTTAAAGGACCACTCGGTCACGGCATTCTAATATTTACCATTTGGTATCCGAATACTCATCTCGGTATTCAGAATATTTTACATCCCAGTCTTCGAATACTAGATACTATCCACATTTCGGTATTTGAATAGTCGGTACATATATGTATACATACGTATGTATATATATATATATATATATATATATATATATATATATATATATATATATATATATATATATATATGTATATATGTATATACATATAGAAGGCAAAGAAAGTAAATAATAAAGAACATATATATATATATATATATATATATATAACCCTGTAGGATGTATTAGTAACAGTAAATAACAACAGTTACGATAAAGTTATAGCTTTACCGTTCGTTAATATATTTTTTTAATGGTCTTGATAACTTAGTTATTAAAAGAGTTATAGCCATTTAAATTAAAGCTATTTTTGTATTAAAACTTATGAAAGAAATAGAGCATATGCAATAATTCTTTTGAGAGGTGTATTTTATTTTTTAATTATATTTGTTAGTAAACAAATGCAAAAAAACATATTATTAATAGTTTTCACAAAATCTAAATGATATGCGATCCTTTATTAAAAACACTTTAAGCTAAAAATTATGTATTAAATTAAAAAATATATTTTTTTTTAGATGGTAAAATGTGATCCAAGAGCAGGAAAATATATGGCCTGCTGTTTACTTTATAGAGGAGATGTTGTTCCGAAAGACGTAAATAACGCAATTGCTGCAATAAAAACTAAAAAAGCATTCAGTTTGTAGAGTGGTGTCCCACTGGCTTTAAAGTGGGAATTAATTACCAACCACCTACAGTAGTTCCTGGTGGTGACTTAGCCAAGGTAACTTAAAAGTTTATTTACTTACAGAGACTATAAATTAATAAATTCTTATTTTTTTACTTATTGAAAAGGATTTTGAGGTAGTTAACATGAATCTATAAGAATGTTTTATCGACAACGTTCTGTTCCCAAAATACCTATCATCAAACTTAAAAATCAAAACCACTTCATTTTAACATTTTTTTTTTTTGCAAAAAAATTTTCATTTATAGCTAAAAGGGTTCAAAAAAATTTATTTATACTAACATACAATAGTAATAGGTTATCAGCACCGACGTGTATACAGGGTGTCTCAAAATTGACGCCCGTGCTTTTAGGATTCGATTCAGAGGGCTATTACAAATCAAAAAGTAAAAGTGAAAAAAATGTCCGATTCTTTTTGTTATCTAGTTACACATTATAGCCTACAAGTGAGAAGATTCATAAAAGAAACATTTCTTAATAGGTAAATTAAAATATTTTCAAATAATTTACTTAATTAAAAAGTAATATTTTTTATCAGGTGGATTGGAAGAGGTGGCCCTATACCTTGGCCACCTAAATCCCCGGATCTCAATCCCTTGGATTTCATTTTTGGGGCTATCTCAAGAAAAAAGTTTATCTTAGGCACGTTGTAGATTCTAAAAATGTTGATGCTTGAATTTATGCTGCTGTGGAAATAATAGATGAAAATATGCTACAAAATGTTGTGCTTCCATGATTCATCGCACAAATGTTTGACTTGAAGTACGAGTATTTGAGCAGATTTTATGATACCAGTTAATTTTTGTTATTTATAGCAGGTTATTGTTAATAAAATAACTCATTGATATAAATGATTGATTTTTTTTCAAAATTACTCAATAACAAAAAAGAATCGGAATTTTTTTCACTTTTACTTTTCGACTTGTAATAGACCCCTGACTTAAATCCTAAAAGCACTGGTGTCAATTTTGAGACACCCTGTGTAGCTATTTTATAGGGGCAAAAATAAAGTGTAGTACCAAAAATTTTATTTTTATTACCTATAATTGTCTTTGATTGATTTTACTGATTTTCCTTCTACAACATCTTGTCTTTTCTTCTTACTGAATTGTCAAGTGGCGGGGTCCACAAAAGAATAAGAAGAAAAGAAAGAAAGAATTTTTCCATACAAATCCCTTCTTTCTGGTTTTAGGGGGATCCAAACCCGCCTCCCCTTATATACGCCCATGGTAATCAATATGCTTATAATTTTTAAAATATTACGAAAATATATGTACTTTTGCGTGTTTCCTTAATCCTACCTTTCAATGAAAATAGTAAGTGGTAAGATTGTTGAATATTTGTGGCCAAACACACCGTATACTATATAAATAAAAAGTTAAATTAATAAATACGTATTGTAATCGTTTTAGGTTCAAAGAGCTGTATGTATGCTTTCAAATACCACAGCTATCTCCGAGGCCTGGGCCAAGCTAAACACGAAGTTTGATTTAATGTATTCAAAAAGAGCTTTTGTTCACTGGTAAGTAATATGTGTATTTTATTTATGTAATTTTAATTGATAATTACTTTTTTGTAAAAGGTATAAACTGCAAATACTGTTTATACAGTTGTCACATATTTATTAATAGAATCTATTTATGTATACCTTAACACTTAAGTTTCTATAATACGTTTAAAAATTAAAACATTTTGTATTGAACGAAGCACAGTTGGCATCAATAAAAAAATACTTTTAAATTTTACAACAGAATGTTGTACTAATAGTAAACCACTTTTAAATACTTAACAAGCAGTTAAAAAAATAATTTAAATGAAAGACAAATTTTTTACGTTTTTCTACGTAATTAAGGGAACTATGATTCTCACTTATTCATCTATTTGTGAAAAATTCAAAAAACATCTAAAATAAAAAAGTTTTTTAAACTCTCTATAAAAATTTTATTAGCAAATATTTTATTGATGATATACAGAGTGTTTCCTAACTACGGTATGAAACTTAAGGGGGTGATTTTCTGCTTTTTTTTATGAAAAAAGTTCCTAGTTTTAGGGCGTAAAAGTTTTTTTTTGTGTTCAAATTGTTTCGTTTAAAATTGACCAATTCCTGATGTTCTTAAATTTAATCCAATCGGTTGAATCGTATAACGATGTACACGTACTCTATGAAAAGGCACAACTTTAATAAATTATATATATTTAAAATATTATGTAATATTTATAAGTAGATATATACCTACATACAAATATATACAGTAAGGATATTAAAAGTCCTTTCCCCTTTATCTGTTAAATGACACAAGATATCGAGATCGGGTTAAATTTAGGTAAAAGGGTGTCACTTAAACTATTTTTTGACATAAAAATAATTTTCTTTTTCCTTCTTGGGTTACAAGCATTTGAAGTTTTGCTCTAAGTTGTACATATAGTGTGATTTTTAAAAGTTCTCTCCCCCATAACTTTTGAATGTATCAAGTTGTCGAGTAAAATTTGGGTAAATGGGTGTCAGTTAAGCTACTTTTTGGCATAAGAATAATCTTGGTCACATGGTTTAGTGCCAAGGAAGCACAAACATCTATTTTTTCAAATGAAAAGAGGGCCATCTAGCACCTCACTTTAAAGACCCTTTATTTCAATACTTAACGCCACTTTTATTTTAAATATCGGCCCAGCCGTTCTAGACTTACAAGCCAATGCCAATAAAACTGTACTGTTTGTACGGTTTGCTAAATTTAAAATGGTTCTGGTAGTCTTGAACGGTTTTTGTGATTTTCAAAAACAAAGTGGCGTTAAATAGAGAAAAAGAGGACCTCTAAAATAGTGTTCTATATTATTACCCTTTTCATTTGAAAAAACACTACTGCCCCCTTGGCACTCGGCTATGCGACCGAAATTATTTATATGCCAAAAAGTAGTTTAAGTGACATTCTTTTACCCAAAATTTACCCGATCTTAGAATCTTGTCCCATTTAAAAGATAAAGGAGCGCGAAAGGACTTTTTATATCCTTACAGTATTTAAAATCAGATGTATAGCTATAAGCTGATGTATTTCGAAATTTTAGAAAAACCTTCTTGGACAATTACAACTTAGATCCAGCACATTACTTCACAATCCCGGGATTTACATGGTTACTTTTAAATCAAATAACCATGAATAATGCATTTATTGTCTTTGTTTTTCACGGCTTCTTTGGGGAGGGTTAAAAACCTTTTTTTACTTATTAATCTGTAAATCCTTTTGTGTATAAGCACCAATAATTTATTATTAGTATTTTTAGCATTACATAAATAATATAAATACCGTTTTACAACTAATTAAGTAATTTATTTAGGCCGGGTTGATACAAGTTTGAATTCCAACTTGGAACAAGTGTGCTTGTTGTACACATAGACATCGGCAAATTTAGCTTCATTTTCATAAAAGAACTCTAAGCGCCTCACAGTGCATCGAGCTTATGGACAAAATTTATATATCGTCGGCGATCTGACAATACCTTTTTTTACATTAGGTAAAAAAAGCAGAAACTGCCTTTTTCAAATAGATGTATTGTTGGTGGTAGCGGCTCAATAATCTCAATAAAAGCGTTTATTCGTAGTTAGCAGCAGGCGGATTCTGTAACTCGATAGAGAAGAAATTTACTCTTTATGCTATGTAAATCATAAGGCAATTTTAGGAAATTTCTTCTTCTATCAAGTTACAGAATACGGGTACTGAATTTTTACTTTATGTGATATTTAAATACAATGCTAACTACGTAAAAAAGTCACTTTCAAAAAAATGTCAGTTATAGTAGGCATTGTCAGATCGCCAACAATATCCGAAACTAATAAAGATAGACACAACAAATGTGATATTTTTGTAAAGCTCTTTGAACGATCTTTATAATGGTGACATAATATACAGGATGTTGCATTTAAAATTGTCATACTTTTTGACCTACCCTGTATATTTTAAGAGATAATAAAAAATTAATAAGTGGTTTGAAAACTACCATATGAACCCATTTATTTGATATTTTTATTTATTTTGCAGGATAAAATTTATAACCAAACTTTCAGAAGTATTTATACTTAATGTACAAAAACTGTATAATTCTTATAATTAACAAAAGTTGTACTAATTACTTTTCAATTATCAGGATCTTGGATTTTAAAAGCAATTTATTATAATAATAAATAGTAACTCTATTATAACTTTTATTTTTGCCGAAGTAAGTAACAAAACTCAAAAGAAAAAAGTTATTTATTTTTAAATTTTTGAATTCTTGACCTTGAATTTCTTTTTAATAGTTAGATTTATCAAAAAAATATAAGAGATCTTTTTTGTAGGGAATTCAATTTTCTACAAATATATAAGACAAGATATTTTTTTCGTATAGTAGTGACCAAAATATGTAATTTTCTTTTTAATAATAAGGACAAAATAAAAAACTGAAAGGTGGAAGATGTTCCTATTAAAATTTAGAACTCATACTAGAATTTTTTTAAATCTCCACCAACCCATTTTTCTGAGTACAAAATTTAAAAAAATTGTCGATTTTTTTGACTACCCCATTGTCTATTGTCTTAAAATTAAAAACATGTGTGCCCGAGCACAATCCAAGTAGATTGTAAAGGTCTGGCCACACATAACCGCACCAAGGCCGCACCGACCTGGAATTCACAATGATAGAGAAAATTGCTAGCTGAGTCTATTGCTTTATGTTATCTTCTGTTTATTTTTATCCAAACTTTAAGTGCCTGTAGAATAGGCATGATTTTACGGTAAGGTGTAATTTAAAGAGTATTATACCAGATTCATATATTACTGCAACTTTATTAAATACAAAACTTTTTGCACCGCATCCCCTACATTTTTCCAGCGAGACGCACGCTGGCGGGCTCGTTGCGGTTATGTGTGGCTGGACCTTAATTAATATTTAGATCGTTTTAACCCGGCTTTGGTGTTTAAAAAAATCTTAGCCAAAACAGCGACATTATTGGAAAAAAGTATTTTAATCTACTGTTAAAATCAAAAGTAAATAGTTTAATATTTTCATGGGTACTAAATTCATAATTAACCTTTTAATAATGTTATATATAGAGAGAAACCACATCCGGTATACACGTGTCCAAGATAAGAAGGGCCAGTAAGGGCATCTTGAAAATGGTAAGAGATACGAAGTCGGTTAAATGGGAAAAAGTTGGGGTTTTAAGAGCCTAATAATATGATGTTTTAAAAGTTTTAAAATTCGAGTATTTCCGGAGATTACCGGAAAAAATCTAAAAATTGTAAATTTTATTCATAATCTTATAAACTTTATTTCTTTAAATACGGTCCTGATATTCTAATATTAAAATTTAGAAGTCTATTTTAATACAAAACAAATGATCTATCACACATTAGGGTTTAATCTTAATACGGACCTGTATTTTTGGAAATTTGAAAAAAGATATATCTGCATTAAAAAAATAATAAATTACTAAACCTAGCAGAACTTAACAAAACCCCCTAGCATCGCTAACTTCCTTTTTGTAAATGGGGTCCTGATATTTTATTATGGAAATTTCAAAGCTAGTTTTATTTCGAATTCAGATTATGGTTTAACCGTAATCCGGGCCTGTATTTTTCGGATTTCGTAAAAATAGCAAACACTGCATTTTAAACTAATACGTTAGTTTAGTAAAAAAAAACCTAATAACTTAAAAATGCAGAAATTATGAATGATCAAATGATTTACTTATGTAATAACAATTTTTATACGGTACTTGTTTTAGTTTTTTTAGTCAGGTAAATCTAACATCATTGATAATTTTTTTTAGTTGTAAAATATCTAAAATATTAAAAAAGCCTTGGAAACAAATAATTAAGTCGATAGTAGATAATTTTTTTACTTAACATTGACGGTATAGTGGTAATATGATGATTAATTTGAGTATAATTATGCAAAAACTTTCTAAGTTGTTTTCCATTTGCGCAGGTTAAGGCCCTTATGGTAGGTTTACATCTGAAATGTATTACATGATATTATTATTTATATTTATGTCTGACAGACAATTCTGTCTAATGTAAACGGTCAAAAATATATGTCTGATAAAAATTATTTATTCTTTACATTTCTGTCTGACATAAAAATCATGCAATAAATGTCAGATTTAAACCTACCATTACTATCATATCGTCAATTTTAGGTAAAAAAAATATCTATCATCAACATAATTATTTTTTTCAACGGATTTTTGATACTTTGATAAATTATGACTAAAAATTATCAAAGATATATGCCATGGCTTGTTGTTAGGTTAACCTGACTATAGAAAAAGCTAAACGTTCCGTATAAAAATTGTTATTGTATAAGTAAATCATTTGATGATTTATTATTTGGGCATCTTTAAGTTATTAGTTTTTACTAAACTTACGTATTAGTTTAAAATGTGGTGTTTACTATTTTTACTGAATTCTGAAAAATACAGGTCAGTATTAAACCATAATGTGACTCCAAAATAAAATTGGCTTTAAAATTTTGATATTAAAATATCAGAACTGTATTTCAAAAAATAAAGTTGATGATGGTTCTACGAAAATAAAACGTTGTGTTTAAAATAAAACTTTACTATTGGATAGAGCAAAAAAAGTGGCAATTAGAAAGTGTAATTTATTTTATAATCCAACTATAAATAAGACCAGGAAAAAAATAAAACAAATTTACAGTTTTAAGTTTTTTCCGGATATCTCCGGAAATACTCGGAATTTTAAAACTTTCTAAACAGCATATTATTAGACACATAAAACCTTAACTTTGTTCCCATTTAACCGACTTCATATCTCTTACCATTTCGAAGATGCCCATACTGGCCCTCCTTATCTTGGACACGTTGTATAGGTGAAAATATATAATTTCTTTTAAATGCTTTTTAATATATTATTTATATTACAATCACAAAAATTATTTTGTATGTGTTACTACCCTTTGTCATATCTTATCTGCAGAGGGGGCTTTGGTACCAAACTATTGTATGAAAACTTGTTTTCTTTTGTACTACCAGCGTCTATCCTCGAATATTACTTTAAAAAAATGTAGAATCTATCGAGAGGTGACGTATTATTGACGTCTCTTTTTGGGAATTTTTGGTCACATTTGGTCAGCAAAGACGTCATAGGATGACGACAAAATTACGTTAAATTGACCTCCCTAAGTCACACATTAATTTTAGGAGTTCAACCAATTATAACCACGGTAATAATTGGTATCAACTTTGACGTATAATACATTGTTTAAATGTCAACATAACCGTTGGTAAATACCGTTTTCGAATTGGTTCTTCGCCTAAAATTGATGACAGACAAAAGTCGTCCCGTTAATGACGTCATAATGACGTCTTTAAGATGACGAAAAATTGACGCAGACTTTTTTTTAAAAAGCTAAAACGATATATTTTATTTGAAAATTGAAACAGGAAAAAATTCCTTACTGCTTGCAATTTCCTTGCAAGCAAGTAATGCAAGATCGCATCTCCCGGGATACTGACCATTTGACCAACCTGGAGATGCAGATTTTAACACTAGCCGAAAGTATATCTTTCAAAGCTAATTGAGATCACCAACCGCAGACCAGTCTCGAACTATTTTGGTCTGGTACGGTATAGGCGATAAAAAGCGAAGATGTTGAATAAACGTAGTAGTTTATTGTTCATTGCGCCATCTATCGGTAGAGTTTTTTCCTATTTCAATTTTGTAAAATTATTAGTCTTATTTTTCTGTCATAAGATATTTCGGTTGAGTTTTGACACGAATCATATAATGTCACATTCATCAATTTTAGGCGTTTAACCAATTATAACCGCGGTATAAAATGGTGACAACTTTGACGTATAATACATTGTTTAAACGTCAACATAACCGATTGGTAAATACCGTTTTAGAATTGGTTCTTTGCCTAAAATTGATGAAAATTTTTCTGGCGAGTTTTTTAAACATGACATCGTTAGATTTTTATGAGCTAGTATGACGAAAAAATGACGTCACTTTAACGACGTCAAAAACACGTCAATTAAATGACGTTAAAATGACGTCATAATTTTGGTCTGATAACGTCCTATGACCAAAAATGACTTAAAAATGACGTCATAATGACGTCAGCTTGCTGCTTGGGTCGCTTTGTTTGCTGCGAAGCAGGCAAAAGTGTGAAATTAATGATTTTTCACTTCACATCTTCGAGAATACCCAAGTCAGAGAAGAAACGATGAATCACAACTATTAAAAAGCGTCTTTTAAGTTAATTTGTAATATAATATGTTGTTTTTTATATTAGGTATGTCGGCGAGGGTATGGAAGAAGGAGAATTTTCTGAAGCCCGAGAAGATTTAGCTGCCTTAGAAAAGGATTATGAAGAAGTCAGTAGGGAAGACACTGAATATTTTGAGGAATCACAAAATATAGAAGAGTATTAGTTAGTCGACATATTTTATTTAAATGTACATAATTATTGTTTTACTCGTGCATCAAATATTTCATCATATTTTATTTTAAAAAATCCTATTTATGTATGTTAATTTTTATTTTAGGATTAAATGTATTAATAAATTAATATATTACGTTGGCTAGCGTCATTTATTATTTTTATTTTAACATATATTTTAAATTTGGGGATTGTTAACCCTATACTAACCAGTGCTAACTGGTGCTAACTAGTCTGTAAACTGTCACAAAGGTTCAGTCGCGAAAAAATAGCTAAAAGTATTTGTCCGTGCTATTTGTCAAATTGACATATGACGTTTTTCTCTCTGTGATTTATTTTCATCGTTTGTTTAATTAAGTAAAAGTTTACATTATTTATAAAAAAGAAACTATCCTATTAAAAAATGACGGCAACAGATGAAAGAGCTGTATTTGCCAAATTAGAAGCTGTTAAAGAGATTAGGTACATTTTTTAATTTTTTTTATAAAGCTTTCAATGTTTCTTAAACCTATTGAAATTTTAGAGCCAAAACAATTCAACTAGAAAAATTAAAAGCTCGTCTTGTTTGCGAAATTGAATCTCAGGAACAAGAAGATAAATCTTTATCTGAGTATAAGCAGGAAATGGATATGCTTTTACAAGAAAAAATGTCTCATGTTGAAGAGTTAAGGCAAATTCATGCTGACATAAATGCTGTAAGTTTTTAAAACCACTCCAAATGTTTTCTATTTATTGTTTATACCTTGTATACACTTATGCAGAACAGTCCAGGAATAACTACATATAAAAACTTAGTTATTTGAATCTAAGGGCCCACACCAGTGGCAAAGACCTTTTTGGTTTAGGGGTGGCCAAAGGGGAGCTGAACATTTTTAGTGGGGCCAAAAATTTTTTGGAAATTTTGAAGACCAAAAAAGTCCTTACGCCTAAAAAAGCATTATATTCCTATGGATGTCACTTCTAATGTTGTTTTGAGTCCAGCAATAATTTTGACAAGCAAAAAAAAGTTTCACATGTCCAAATGACTTTCCTTCTTATGTTTCATCTTATAGGGGGCCAGGCATTTTTAGGGGAGGTCCAGGCCACCCCCTGGCGTCGCCACTGGCCAACACAGTAAGAAATTTACAATTTATGACGGGGTGGGGGTAAAATTAATAAATGATTTTATGGAATATACACAATAAAAAATAATAAATAAACAATATATTTACAGTTTTTATTAGGCTGGTAATATCATTCATGAAGACACTAAAAAGTAATGGGGCCAAGTGTGCTCCTAAGGAACACCTAATGTTACATTATTATTAACGAGCAGATAAGCGGCACCGCTGATGGGACTGCTCAGATTTGTGTTTTTAGGTCTTTGGTTTTGTTTAACAGATTTTAATATCACAGATCATTTTTAATTTTAAAAAATATATAAATATCACAGTTTATCATTATTAATTAATTAATAAATTATTCTTTTATGACAGGTCTATCACAGATATTAGATTATTTACTACTCTGATCAGGTTGTATATTGCCGATCCCATTTTTTTTTGTTCTTTGCTCTTTCGAGGTCATCCCACCCAAGTCCGAAGACTCCCCTCCTAGGTGGTGCACTGCAGCCTGAAGGCTTCAGAATCAGAATAAGTTTATTTATGTCAGTAACAAATTTGTTTACACACGTCAAAATTACATACAATGAATACAAATTAAAACTTAAAATTAACATTAAAACTTTAACTAAACATAGTAAACTTTAAAACTTTAAAATAACTGTAGTTGATACACATTAAGAAAATTCAGACAAGGGCACTCAGGCATTTAAGTGACACAAATATTAAAATTCCTCAAAAACAAAAGCGTTTAAAATTTCCATCTGCTTATTGTACCTCGACACCTACTCCTTCCCATTCACCCACCATTTATTCCATAACTTGTATCGTTGCTGCTTGATCCGTTCGTTCACCCCGAGCAGAACACCGCGTGCCGTTGCCCAAAACCGACAACGGCCCGGTCACCCATCCAAGTTATGGGCGCTCACTTGACTACTTAACTCCGGGTGATCGACGCTGCCGATATAACCGGAGCAGCCACAAGCGCGTCTGACGATCCCATTGCTTTCAAATCACTATCCACTCTATTTTAATCAATACATCTCTCTCTATTTATAAATTAATTGATATTTACAGATGTAACAGTATCTTCCTGTAAGCCATTCCACACATACACCTGGATCACTGGATTTGTGATGAAGTTATGTCTTTGTAGTTTGTTGTATCTCTCTTTTTCAGCTTTTTGGAGTGCCCTCTCAAATCCCTGGTAACACTCAGATGAAACAAGTCTAAATGACAGGTGTAATAGCCGCCTGTGATCTTAAAAACTTCAATCAGATTACCTCTCAATCTTCCCTCTCTCAAGTTTGATATCCTCATTCTACTAAGTGGGGTGATATGATCTAAGTTCTTTAATTCTGGGGGTATTTTTGTAACCCATCTCTGTACCTTTTCTATAAGCTTTTTATCTTTTATGTAATATGGACTCAGACACAGAGCATACCCCAACTTTGGTCTTATATACGATTTATAAAGCTTTGTAATCATTTCCATTTTAACCATCTTTGAGATGTATGTCTCCCACTTCAAATCCTTAGTAACCACAACACCCAAATATTTTTGTTCTTCAACAGATCTCAATGGTTTATTGTTTCGATAGTATAATTTGAGTGGATTATTGGCACCTATATACAGAACAGTGCACTTTCTCACATTCAGGGGAAGAAGCCAAGCTCTGGACCAGTTTTCCAACATGGACAAGTCCTGCAGCAGTTCATCATATTTATCTAGAGGATTGCAATAAATTTTAGTATCATCTGCGAACAGTGTTATGTTAGTTTTGATCATTTTCGCCAAATCGCTTGTATATATTAGGAACAGCAATGGACCTAGAACGGATCCCTGACATACTCCACTTGTTACGGCATGATTCCCTGAACAGTGTCCATTAACATATTAGCATTATGTAAAGAACAATCTAAATCTTGTTACATTGAATATAATAATATTAGAAATATTAAACAAAATGTCATGGCGGATCCTAAAACTTTCTGGAAATATGTTAATAATAAAAGAAACGAAAATGAAATACCAAATCTAATGAAATATAAAAATTTAGAATTATCCAGTGTTTGGATATTGTTAATACCTTTGCAAACCACTCTGATAACAATAATCAAAAAATATGAGAAGTGACAAGATTTACAATAGTGATCTTTCCAGTGTAAATGTTTCTTCCTATCAAATAAAAATAACTGAGGTATTGGCAACCTTAAAATAATATTGATTCAAAGAAGGGGTTGGACCAGAAGGGGTACCCCCAAAAGAAATTATCTTACTTAACACCCGTATTTAAAAATTATTGGACCAGGGACTCCATTGAAGACTACAGACCTTTTACAAAGTTATCCATATTTTCAAAAATATTTGAAATGCTAATAGCAAACTTTCTAGAATCTAGTTTTAAAAATGTTATAATCTGTAATCAGCATGGTTTTAATAAGGGCAAATCTATAACTACAAATCTTATGTTATATAGCAAATACATTGTTGAAGGCTTGGAGAGCCGTTGTGTGGTAGACTCCATATATACCGATTTCCCAAGGCTTTTGACAAAACTGATCATGAGAATTTACTGGACAAACTTTATGCTTATGGTGTACATGGTTTACTACTGAACTGGTTTAGGTCTTTTCTATCCAAAAGAAAGCAAGTAGTTAAAATAAATAACTTTGAGTCGAAAGTTTATGATGTTTTCTCTGGAGTTCCTCAAGGACGACACATTTCTCCTTAATTATTTAATATTTTTATTAATGATGTGCCTGACTGCTTTAAATTATTTAAATTCTTATTATATGCGGATGATCTAAAAAATTTCTTAAGATAAGTGGCGGACAGGATGTTATTAATTAACAGGCGGACTTGGATAGGTTTTATGATTGGTGTACAAGAAACCGAATGATTCCTAATATAAAAAATGCACATCAATCCAGTTTAGTAGATCTTTAAACGTACAAAGAAATATTTACAGAATTAATTGCGAGCCTTTAAGCCACGTAAATACTATTAAAGATTTGGGGGTGTTCTTTGATCATAAACTTACATTTTCTTCCCATATTGAATATTGCAAAATTAGAGCCTTTAAGAGTTTTAGGGCTTATTAAAAGAAATACCAAAGATTTTAAAAATATAAATTCAATAAAACTATTGTATACTTTGTTAGTAAGACCCCTTTAGGAATCCATATTATGAGAAATACATACATATAATAAAATGTTAAATTCTGTTCAGAGAAAGTTTTTAAAATACATTATTGATTAATTAATTCATTAAACCAATTTATTGATTAATTATAAACTACAATTTTTTACAAATATAAAAATTTTTAAACTTAACAAAAATGCATTTTTAACGAGATTTTTAATTTAGTTAATGACACCTAGATGCTTGTTGCACCTGTATGTGTCAGACTAGCTATCCTAAATATATTTAATTCTAGTGTTGTATGAACAATATTCAAAATAATCCTAAATTAAAACAATTAACTAAATAAAAAATAAATTTAAAAAATTTTCTGATCCTAGCAAGTTTCTTTAGAGTTTTGTTGCATTTTTACTTAATTTACAGCATAGTTTTTATAAAGGTATTATAATTATCAAAAATATATTTTCTACAATGTTTGCTAAAAATCTTATGATTTGAAATGTCTCTTATTCTAAGTGGCAGCAGATTATAGAATTTCGGCGCTAAATAGTTTATAAATTTTAAAGTAACTGTTTTTTTACAATCGGGAATTACAATATGTTTATTTACATTGTTTCTTGTTAGGTGCCTATGATAAACAAATTTTTGTAATATCTCTTTTTATGTACATACATGGATGCAGCATGCATATACAATGAGTATACATTAAAAATTTCCATATTATATAATAAACTAGTTGTATAGAGTCTATTTTTATTAAATATTATTTTCAGTACGTAGTTTTTACAATTAACACTGGCCGCAAATTGCTTTTATATATGCCTCTCCACAAAATTAGGCCATATCGTATTAAAGATTCTATTAAGGATTTGTACACTAATGTTAGTATTTTGGGACCAAGAAATTCCCTTAATAAGTAGAACTTATAGATCAGGTTTCTTATTTTTTTTGTTAGGTATGTTTTATGTCCGTTCCATTTTAAATGCTGATCAATGATTAAGCCAAGATATTTAGTTTTTGTGACAGCTTTAATTTCTTGTTGATGTTCATCTATTATTAAAGTTTCAAAATTAGGTCTATTAGTTTTGTTTATTGAAAAAGCTATATAGTTTGATTTTGCTAAATTCAGTGATAAAGGATTCCAACCATCGTTTTACTATCCTAAAACCCGGTATTGCTTTCTCTTTACATTCAGTCCAAGTTTTTCCCTCGAACAAAATGGCGGTATCGTCGGCATAAGATATGATTCTACCATTTATATCTAATTCAAGTAAAGAGTTACTTAATATATGTTATGAATAATATTGGTCCTAGTATTGTTCCTTGTGGGACTCCAGTTTTTATTATTTGAGGTCTGCTAATTATGTCATTGATTTTTAAATATTGTTATCTTTTCTTGAGGTAACTGTCAAAGGCCTCCAGCACCGCTCCCCGAACTCCATAGTGTGACAACACCTCCAGCGCCTTTGGTGCGGCACCGTATCAAAAGCCTTGGCCAGGTCAATAAACACTGCTATACTTTTTTGTTATTATTGCCTTTATATTGCATATTTTCAGGAAACAATCAATTTTGAAGATCTTGAAAAAGCTATATGTATTATTTCTTTCAAACTAATTCATGGGAATGTGCAATGTAGTGAACTGCTCTATTCTATAAATTTCTATGTTCCTTCAAGGACATTAAGGGGGATATATTGCCTTTTTTGCAGTTATTTCTTTCTTACGTGTCTCTATTTCTTGCTCTACAAATCTCTTGTTCTCAACAGTCTCAATTACTTCTAAAGTAGTCTTGTGCTATATTATCATCCAAAAAGGATTTGGACGGTTGACTGCAATTATAACATTTTGAAACATATCTTTGATTTCATTAGGGTGCAGGGGAAATCCAGGATCGATCGGTTTAATTGATCTTCTTCGTTTAAAAGTATCTGCGCAGGACCCATCTTAATTTCAACTGGAGTTTTTTCGTGAAGTTTGTTTATTAGTGTTCCTTTAGGAATTTTATATATCTTGCTTGCTGTGGTCACGCCTAACTTTTTCTCTTGGACCGTAGTCACTGCGGCTTTTAAATTCTTAACAATATAATTAAAAGCACAATAGCTTTTTTAAATTGATGATGTTGGTATTTTTAGGAGGTTTAGCCATTTGAAAAAAATATTTTGTATGCATTCGTAAAATAAAAGTAATTACTCTTAAAAAATGTATCAATATACAGGGTGTCCGGGAAAATGTGGGAAATCTCTCGCACACGTATGGAACAGATGAAAATAACACGACAAGTTCCTATAAAATTTTTCCGTTTAAGCCCCCCTGCGGAGATATGATCCCTAAAGGGGCAGCTAGAAATCGATTTTTCGTGAATAACTTTTAAAGCGCTCTGTATAATTTGATAATATTTTAGTACGATGCATACTAGTAAAGACCTATTAAAATAGTGCCCTTGAAACTTATGTCGCTTCTTTAGTTTGCCAGGGACGGACTAGTTTTCGCACATTATTGATAATATTTTTTACGCCCTGTATGGTGAAGACACAAAAAATATGTTTTTGGGTAGTTTAAACCTTTTGCTAAAAAAAGGTACTCTTGTTTGACATCGATAAAATGAGCCGTTTTCGAGTAAAAATTATTTTAACAATAAGAGTTTATTTTTGTTTAATAATACAATATTTTATTTTCGATGTAATTTGTAATTTTTGATTCAGTATTGAAGTCCTGTCGTAGCAGGTCAGGAATTTGTTGCAAATGTCACTGCACTCTTATAAAGGTATATTTAAAAAATATATATTGATTTTTTTAAAATGCCCGCCAACCCAATAAATGACCACTGTGGTCATTTACTGAATTGTATTAAGATTTTAGCCCCCAGTAAATGACCACCTAAAAATATGGAAAATAGGAATATGGACCATATATTTACTTAAAAACACGGAAATTTAAGTTTATTAAATATAAATGTAGCAAAAAACACCAAAACTTAAAGGTAAATTTACAAAACAAAAAGTAACTTGAAGTTAATGAGTGTCATTACTTACCATATTATTGGCGGGCTTCTTTGGAGGCCTGTGAAAACCGAACATCTTTAAACCGACATTCACGATAAACTAAAAAAACGGGTGGATGACAAATTTAACAGGCAACTTTAGGGAATATTGCCTTACATCTTTTTTATTATAAAATAAGAAAAATTATTGGAAAATGTTAAAAAATCATAAAATATGCCAAAATGGTCATTCACTGGTAGGTGGTCACTTACTGGTCGATTCACCCTATACTGTAGTGAGTTTAAGTTTGTGTTTGATGTATTAAATTGAAGAAAGATAGGCCCACTCATTATTAATCTTGGCATCATTGGAAATTAATTGAGTTTTAGCTGAAATATCATAATTTTTGAGATAAGCAATAAGTCTTTTAAAAATGTTTTTTTACATTACATTACCAGTTTAATATTTTTTAAAAATTAGTTTATAATTTTATTTTATATTTCTTAATAAAAGTAATTAAAAAAAATAGGTAAAAAAATATGGGGTACATTTGTACTCGAGTTTATATATATATTATTATTTATTCATTATTCATAAAAAATACCTCCAAACAATAATGTTTTTCTCCTATACCCATTCCAATTACATTTGTTAACTGCCTTAAAGAGCTACTTTTTAAATTGTGTTAATCCTTTGTCTTTTAAACTAAAAGAAGGTGTTGAATGAAAAAAAAAAAAAAGTAAGTAATTCCAATTATTAAGGTTACAAATAACATCCTTATTTTTATTTGTAAAAAAATACAATTATCGGAAACTTACTTTTAGTAGCAGACAAATAAAATCTATTTATTTGACCAATTTATATGTTTTTATGATAGTTTGCTCTAGCTTTTGTTCTTTATTTTTAAAAGGCACGTATTTCCCAATATGTTTTTCATTTAAATTATTTATTTATATTTTAAGATGGAGGGTGTTATAAAACAAGCAGAAGAGAGTCGTCAAAGGTCAATGAATGCAGCGTTACGATTTCATGAAGAATACATACCTTTAAAAAATGAAGTAGATCGCTTAAGACGCGAGTGTTTGGGTTTGGAGCGATTGCCTGAACTTCACGAGGAAGAAGGTTCTACCATTACACCAGAGTAAGTAATTTATTTACAAAAGTTCTTATAATAATTCTTATATTTATTTAGAAGTTTTTAAACTGTGTTTAAAAATTTTATTATAAAGCCTACGAGGCGGGTGTAATGCAACCTGCAATGCAACATGCAACGCAACGCACGTCTGGTCGGTTTCCCGTAATGCACTTTGTATGGTTCGTCGCGATCCATACAGGTGTCGGTTTTTGTGCTAATACAAAGTAAGTTCGCAGTATCCGCTTGGACTTTTTTGAGTGTTGTTGCAAAAAACAATGGAAAACGAAGTTAAAATGTGAAGGCGGAAAAAATAATTTTATTTATTGAATGTTATAAAAAGATATCAATTTGTAATGTTGTTTTTTTTAATCAAATAGCTGAGTTGTCTACCAGCGTGGACATCTTTTGGTTTTTCGGTTTATTCTACCAAGTAATTTGCTATAAACCGATCTTGCACTACAACCTTGTTGGTCTAAAAATTGTTTTCAAATGTGGGTAAGCCTATTTGCAGAAGGAGGTTGCAGCAACAACATTAAGAGCCATTGTTGCATTGCATGTTACGTTGCATGTTGTGTTGCACGTTGCATTACACTCGTCTGTACGAGGCTTAACGCGTGTTTCATAACAAATGCGAAAAAATTTAAAGTGATTTTTTGTTTAAACAAGGGTTCAAAAGAAAACCATACAGTGTGTCTAAATAGTATGGAAACTCTCAAATATCTCAAAGAATTTTGAACCAAATTGTACGAAATTACCATTGTATAGTTAAAGGCAGTTGGAATCCAATAATAAAATAAAAAAAAAATAGGTATTTTATGAAAATTTAAAAAATTTGAATTGATTGTTGCGAACCTGATAATCTGGCAATATCGCCGATATCAGCAATGAATAATTTAGAGATTTATATTTTATTTACCCTGGACTCGTTTATCCAATTTTGGTTCGAAATTCTCCGAGATATTGCGTTTCGAGACTGTTTGGACACTGTATGTATGGTGGGAAATATTGCATTACAAAATTACGAAAAAGTAGGGGTTTTAGGGAAGTTTTTTCCGAGGGATGGATAACTCTAGAAAAATTTGTACTTGATTTAAAATCAGTAAGAATTTATTCTGATTTAATTAGATTTAACATGATTTAATGGGATTTAATCTGATTTTAACATTGATTTAAAAATTTAAGCTATATTTAAATCACTTAAAGAGCTTTTATGTGATTTAACGATGTTTGGCAGATTTTTTTGTGATTTAAATAAGATTTAAGTGATTTATGCTGATTTAAGCTCAGATTGTAGGGACATAAATAGATTTAACCTTGGATTTAGGTTTATTTAAATATTACCTTTTGAATTTTTTAATGTATAGTAATATAATACCGTTTTTGTGTAATTGCTGTCATGGTAAAATAATGAAAAAAAAAAACACCACAGGTAAAAAAACTATTGGTAGTTGTCTAGAAAGTTGTAAAAAGAGTTGTAAAATTATTTTTTGTTTTAAAATACTGCTTTTTATATTTGTATCTAGGGTAATTGTCTCTAAAGTTGCAACTCCGATGTTGACCTAATTTTTGGTATACAGGAGTTTTTGGGGAGCTGATCACGAATCTGAAAAAAATTAGTCGAAAACGTTTTATTTTCAAGATATCCATTATAAACTTGAAATTCAAACTAACCATATTTTTACTACATATACTACATTCCTCCTTCTTTTGGACTCGGTTCTTGTATAAAGACCTTTTAAAGCCCCTTTTTCATATTTTTTTACTTTTTAACAAGGTTGCCATGGAATGTCAAAAAATCCACAGTGGTAAAATTTTACTTACCGGGCATGACGCCGATTTTGATAATTTTTGCATATAGGTTTTTTTGGCGCTAATCCTGAATCTGAAATCAATTTTATTGGAAAACCTCTGGTTTTTAAGGCATGAGGTCTCAAAGAGTTTAACCTCAAAACTTCTTAAAACTGATTTTTATCAAATGAGAATTTCATTGGTTAGGCACTTAAATATTAACCATATACGGTAAAATTTACAGTATTTTATTGCATATTTTTATTAAAGAACACCTAAAAATTATTCAGTTTTCCAACACGTTTTTAGTTATATGAGATTTGACAACAAAAAAAAAAACTAGATTTATTTGAGGTTGTTTTTACGAGATATAAGCAATAAAATGTAAATTTTTCTGTATATGTTTAATATGAAAGTGCCCAGTCAGTGAATGTGCCCATTTTATGCTAATCAGGTTGCCTTCTTGGTAGTGAGTGGAAAGGGTGTCGGCTTGTGAAGATGCAGGTCCATGGTTCGAATCCCATGCTGGAAGACATTTTTAGGTAGTAGTTTTTAAAAATAACGTCTGTGGTGGCACTACCGCGTTGTCTAAGAGGTGTTGTAAAATACAATAATTGTTGCATGTTTCAGCCCTTGGACAGCGTTGATATAACAGGGGAAAACGAGGGAGAAAATGGGTTAAAACTCCGGATAACCCGACACCCACGGTACGTTAGTGTTTAGGACTTGTGCCTTCAAGGGCTGTCAAAAGATAAAAAAGGTGAAATTTTGAGAAAATTACCATTTTGAGGTTAGTTCATTTGGAGGCTTTATAACTTAAAAACCTAGGTGTTTCGCAATAACATTGATTTGAGATTCAGTGCCCCAAAAATGTCATTATTTTCGCAAATTCGTCATGATTCCAAGTGATTTTTTTTTGTTTGAAAACTATGCATTGTTCGCGAAAAGGTTAAGTAATTAAATGTGTTCCAAATTCAATGGGGATTTTAAAAATAATTCTTATTTTAGAAAAAGCAAATGTGGTGCCGACGTTACTGGGAATTTTTAAAAATATTATACATAGAAAGAAATTTCTTTTGCTGCTGGTAAGCAATGTACCAAATACCAATTAAATATCTAGAGCGGTTTAAAAATTAAGTATTATGTTTTTCTAAAGGAAAGTGTTTCGGGACATGTGTTTATATAGAAAACTAGGGCTTATTTTTGACGTAGATTATGCCATTTAAATTTGATGCATGAATTTCAGAACACTTGTAATAACAACCTTTACCAGACTAGACTGTTAAATTAGATTTATTTATTTTTCAGAAAGTTTGCTCAACTCTACAACTCAACAAAAAGCCAATCAGCAACTTACAGCAAAACTGACTGGACAAGACCGATTCAACCAACTGATAATTCAATTAGTTCCTTGGCTCCTCCGTTACCTCCCACATTTTTACCGCCTCCAAATCCGTTAAGATTGGTAACTAATAAACCCGAATCAGGAAGACCTGGAAGTTTAGGACAACCACATCCAGGACCGCCCACACCCACATTCAGGTCGGATCTTAGTCTGAGGTGCCCTTTATTCTATTTAATCTTTATAGTTTCTTTTAAAAGAGGTTTAAAAAATAGTTTGATTTTCACGCTATGCTTAGTCCTTGATATCTTCAAAAAAATACAGGGTGTCCCACCGGGAACTTCTGCGACCGATTTCTCAAAAAGGTAGGCTTTGAAAATTTTTAAAAATTTGGTAATATTATAAAGTCAGTGGGGGCCATACAACTAAAATCTTTTGACAGCTCTAGCGCTTCCGTTTATACTGAAAGTTAATGTCAACTTCCTTATTTTACATGGGATAACCTGTATATTATTATTCTTTTAGATTTTAGATTATGCGTAAAATTCCAAACATACTTATGTGTAACGTCCTATACCTAAGTCCCACAGTTTTTGACCTATTTTAAATTTTATCTCAAAAGTGACGTTTGCAAACCATTATATAACAATAGGTTTTTCTGAGCAGAAACCTTTCATATGATTTTTACTAGTTTTGGAGATTATTTCAACATACTTGTTACAACAAGACCTGTTTGAGTGAAGTAAAACATTCAAGGTTACCAAAGAATGAACATAAAATTTACTACATTCAGCACCGTCGCTCCACGGAGTTTCTGCACTAAACTTATTTTTTTATTAAATAATTATAATATTATTGTAATATATCAGTAATATTGTAAGTTTTATAGGCTAAAAAAATATCATACAGGGTGTCCGGGAAATTCCGTTTGTAGCATATTAAGGGATGATTTTGCACAAAAATATTAAAAAAAAAGTTCATATGAATCTATGTCTCTCTAAACATCTTAGTTTTTGAACTACAGGGTCCTAAAATTTAAAAAAATGTTTTTTTTTATGATATCCTTTTATACCAATGTAGATATTTTAAACAAATTTGGGGAGGCCTCCTCATGCATCAAAGGACATTTTTTGGCATACAAGAAAACAAAGGACATTTTTGGCATACAAGAAAAAACATTTTTTTTACCAGTGTTGTTCATGAGGGGTTTAAGGTTTGTTTTAATAAGAAAATTTATAATAAAAATATACGCCCCTGCATTTTTTTAAATAAAAATATTTTTAAAAATGCCCAAATAGTTTGTCACAAATTTGATGTCTTGACTTTTTTTCATTTGATGCACGGTTTTTGCGTAAATAAATAAAAACCTTTTCTCGGCATGGTCAAATCCTACCCAATTTAAGAATAAATGTTGAAGGTAATTTTTCACTGTAGAATTTTATATTATCCATACGAAATGACCGTGCCGAGAATTATTTTATTTATTTACGCGAAAACCGTACATCAAATGAACAAAAGTCAAAGAGATCAACTTTATGTCAAACTAAATTGGCATTTTAAAAAATATTTTTATTTTTAGAAAATGCAGTGGCGTACCATTTTCTCATTAAAAAATATTTACCTTAAACCCCTCATGAACAACACTGATAAAAAAATTCTTGTATGCCAAAAAATGTCTTGTGGTGCATAGGAGGCGTGCTCACCAAATTTGTTTAAAATATCTAAATTGGTATAAAAGTTATTATAAAAACACAATTTTTTTAAATTTTAACACCCTGTAGTTCAAAAACTAAGACGTTTGTTCATATGAACTTTTTTTTATATATTTTTCGTGTCATCACCCAATTAATGGAATTTCCGGACACCATGTAAAAAAAATAAATAACTTAACACACAGGCGCATGATAGATGACGGCTGTTTAGACAAAAATGTAAGTTTACATAATACAATTCAAAATCGCTGTAAATCTCCTTTTTGCCAAAAATGTCCATTGACTGGTCTCTAAAATAAACGATTCACTTCTTCATGAACTTCTTGAACGATACAGTTTTTGACCCGACTCTTTCATCCACGAGCATGTCTTTATTTACATACATAAAATTTTGGTGTTTATTCCAAATTTTTGCCGTTTTAACCGCGGTAATAATTGATTTTAAATGACAGAACTTAATGACAACTTTGACGTAAATTATATGAATTAAGCAGGGTAATTAATCGTTTATTTCAGAAACCAGTCAACTGACATGTTGGGCAAAAATTACATTTACAGCGATTTTTAATTGAATTGTGTAAACTCATATAAATTATAAAGTTTTAATACAAGCACTTTTGAAATTTCTACGATGGGTGGGCAAACGAGTATAAGTGAAAAATTGACAAATCGAAAAAAACGCGTTTAAACAATTTTATGCACTTTAGAGATTTAAAGGGTACTTTATTTTTTCGGGAAAAAGTGGTACTTTAAATCCCTGGGGATTGAAAATTTACTTTAAATTCCTAAGGATTTAGAGTAAATTTATTCGCAATAAAAGCTAAATTTAGATATTTATTTTAAAAAATTGTATTAGTCAAATATGCCAAACCTGAAAGACATGTACCTATAACATAATAATATGCTAATGCAATAGAAATGTAACGTGTTTAAAACAATATTAACTATTAACAACTTAATTTTTATTTAATAATAAATGTAACGTGTTTAGATCAACATTAACAATAAAAAAACTTAATTTTTATTAACATTTTAAGACACCCACGGTACGTTAGTATTTAGGCTTTCTGCCTTCGTGGATTGTCCAAAGATAAAAAAAAAATGGTTTACCCCACTGCAATTAGCCAAGAGAATAAGAGGTAAATTATTGTTATCGCAGCTGATATTTTTATTAATTAAAGTGTTTTGGAAAATTTTCGCCGTTGTCGTCGTGGCGGTCGGTGAGACCGACGATGTCGTTAGTGTTTCATTTTGTTCAACAGGAATCGAAATCTTTTAAGACATTTTGGTGGAAGTACCAGTAAAAACTTGATTTGTTTTATTTTTTTCTGGTATAAGGAATTTTCCACAAATCCCTCAGCGACGGTGCTACTCTTCCAGCCGCCATGTCTTTTAAACTGATCTATGGTTACTCCAGAGTCGTCTAATAGCGAAGCTGATGTCCTTCAAAAACAGTGACCAGTGTATTTTAAATATTCCGCAATCTTGGTTGGCAGTTGCCCAATTATATTCTTGCCCATTGGCTGAGACGTGCATTTTCCATTTCTGTATCCAACCAAAAATCTGGTATGACCTTGTATTGATGGAGGTCTTAAAGCAATATATTTCCTCACCAATCATACTACTAGTTTTCTTTTAACCATTTTATGACAAACGATCGGTTCTTTTTGTCTTGGTATCTCGTAAATAGACCAAAAAAAAAGTGTCATGATCTGAGACGTCGGTTTTGTCAAGCTGGCAAAGCTCCTTTCCATGACATGCTCCTGACACGCCCATAAATTAACACCACCTGGAACAAAATATAAATAAAATAACCCATTTTATTTTCTAAAAAGCGCCTCAATTACTAGATAAAGATATATAGTTATAAATTGAGAGAGAAAGTGGGTGGGAAAGAAAAAAACGTGTAACTTACCTTTTGTGCCGAAAATTCATCTTTAGGTGCTTTCTCCATGTAGCCCTCATTTTGTCGTTTTAAAAAGGGTAATTTTCTAGAAACCCACGGCAACTCCGATTTTGACGAAATTTGGTGTTCGGGAGTTTTTGGGGCGCTGATCACGAATCTGAAAATTTTTTGGCGGAAACGTTTCGTTCTCGAGATATTCATCATCAAAGTTCAAATTTGAACTAAGCTTATTGTCACTATATTCCTCCTTCTTTTTGCACACAATTCTTGATTTAAAGCTAAAGTGGCACACAATATTTGATTTTTACCTTTTCAAACCCCTTTTTTTTTACGGATTTTACATTATTTTTGCATTAAATTGCATAGCCATACTTTGAATCATTTTAATCCCAGTGTGCCATGAAGCCCTATGTGTATGTATGGTTGCCGCATTATCAAAGAAAAGCCACGCAATTTAATGCAACAATAATGTAAAAAACGTAGAAAAACAGGGTTTTAAAGGGTGAAAATCATATATTTTGTACACTTTGGCTTTAAATCAAGAATTGTGTGCAAAAGAAGGAGGAATATAGTGAAAATAAGCTTAGTTCAAATTTGAACTTTGATGATAAATATCTCGAAAACAAAACGTTTCCGCCAAAAAAAAATCTTTCAGATTCGTGATCCAGCGCCCCAAAAAACCCCCTTATACCAAATTTCGTTAAAATCAGGTTGCCGCAGGTTTCTAGAAAATTACCTAAAAAAAGCCATCAGCTTGCTGAATTTGCTAATGTCGACGCCCATGTCTGTTGCAATTATGGCTTTTAACATCGAATATATGCTCCACAGTGACAATGCTTTAAGCTTTTTTTTTGACTTTTCTAAGAAATATGCTAGCAGTACCTTTTCTTCAGTGAATTCTACTACGTTCCGTTTTTTTGCACCATTTCATAAACTCAGATAACTGTTTCTTGTATTGTTCTCAGATTTCCCTTTGTAATAATTGGCTTACAACCTCTTAATTTGCTTTTTCAATTTCTTCCATCACGATCAACACACTTCTTTCAGGTTTGGCATATTTCACTATATATTTATCGAGTTGATTTTGTTCTACTTAGTTACTGAGTTACTTGTCAAAACACACTAAATTTTTGGTTGACAGGAACAATTATGGGGGTGCGTTTTGTTTGTCGTTTTGGCGGTTGGGCTGGTTAGTCGGTATTTTCAGGTACAAATACGGTAGCTAAAATTTCTGATTAGATACTGAACACCACTGGTTTCGGTTACTGTCATTCATGTCTGTCAGCTGTTGTGTAATCTCAACGAAAACATTTCTTTCTATTTTTATTTTATTATTTATTATAAATATTTTTTTAAAGTTTTATCTGTCCTAAAGTGCATAACATAGTACATACACCTCAGGACTAAAGTGTTGTTAAATCCCTCGACAATTATAACCCTCGCGTTGGTCGGGCTAAAATCTTTTGTCTCGGGATTTAAAATACCCCTTTATTCCCTAGGTGTATAATGTACTTTTATTGCTGATAATTTTAAAATAAATTTATGTACTATTTAGTATAAATACAGGTTTAGCGTGTTCAAAACGGTTTTATGACATATACTGTTTGGTCACTCAAGGAGTATGACGTGCATCGAAAATTGTTTTGAATTTACTATACAAGAACTTAATTTAAAAAATAATTTATATTACAGGCAGCAGCCACCACCAATGAAATCATGTCTCAGTTGTCATCAACAGATCCACAGAAATGCTCCAATTTGTCCACTCTGCAAGGCCAAATCAAGATCTCGTAATCCAAAGAAGCCCAAAAGAAAGATCATTAAATATTGTATCAGAGAAAAAGGCACTATCTACTTTTTTTGAAGTTTAAAGTAAGAAAATGATTGTCTTGAAAATAGTTTTTTGCTTTACGTGCACTGATGGCTAAATTAATTTTGGAATCTCATTATAAGCAGTAAAAAAGCGGTTAAGGACTCTTCTGCTGTAAATATAATTACATATTTATAAGATGTTTAAATTTGATCTGGTTAAACATTAAAATAAGTTTAACGTGCCAATTTAGCAGTATGAAAAAAAGCTATTTAAAAAGACTGATAATTTATGTAAAGCTGGGTTTATAAATCAATTTAATTTTTGTCTTAGTATTTAGGAACCTTTTTTTGTATCTGACTTCGTATTTAAGATATTTATAAAATACCGATTTTTTTAAATAATTTAACGTCTTGTATCTAAGAAACAAAACAACTCCGGACATACCTTTATCAATACTTTTCTTCATAAAATAACAGAAGAAATCATCCTTTAAAGTTTTGTATTGTAGTTGGAAAATACCCTATATTCAAATTTGGAAACAAGTCTTTTTTAGGCTACCCTGTACATCTAACAGACATATATTTTTGTGGAAATATATTTTCTCATCAAGCAGGACTTTTTATTAAAAGGCACTGTTTTTGTAAACTTAATAATTAAAAAGTTTCCCATTTAATAAATTTTAATTTATAAACTTAGCCTTATAATAATAAACACATTTTTATTTTTATTTTATTTTTATGCAAGATCTTATGGTATGCTTGTTTCCCATTAGAGAATGTTTTATTTTGGTCCTTCTATAGTTTAAATGCTAATGCATTAAAAATCTTGGGTACGATTTTATTTTATTTTAGCCTCTGGAAATATTTGTATAAATGTATTTACACACTAATGTACAGGGTGACCAAAAAGACACATCAGCATTTTAGAAACTGTATGTTTAGTCTCGGTATAAAACTATCTTTATTAGGTGTTATTTATTTAACTTCTAGTTTTTCTTTGAGGAACTTTGGAAAAAATGGCTTATATGACCTGGGCAAGATCTATTATTTTCGTTCATTTAACATATTACTAATCAAGTATGAAATTTAACATGTCATAGATATGGAGGGCCAGTATAGGCATCTTGGAAGTGCTGAAAGATCCAAAGTCGATTAAATGAGAAAAAAGTAGAGGTTTTATGTGCCTATAATATGCTGTTTAGAAAGATTCAAAATTCCGAGTATTTTCGGAGATATCCGGAAAAAAAACTGAAAAACTAGGAATGTGTTTTATATTTTTCCTCCTTGTCTTATTTAAAGTCTAATTTTAAAATAAATTGCTTTTTTGCATTCCCACATTCAATGGTGATATTTTATTTGAAATGCGACCTTTCGTTTTCATAGGACCATCATCAACTTTATTTTTTAAAAGAAATCTAGTTGTTTTGTTTTTTCCGGATATCTTCGAAAATACTCGGAATTTTAAAACTTTCTAAACAGCATATATTATTAGGCACATTAAACTTCAACCTTGTTCTCATTTAACCGACTTCGTATCTCTTTTTTTTTTTCAAGATGTCCATACTTGCCCCCTTACCTTGGACACGTTGTATATCCTTGTTCAACAAACGCTGACTATGGCGAAGGTTATTAGGCGCATTTAGAACTCAGCCGCTTAGTCCCAATAAAATGACTTTATTTTTGACAGTTTTGACACTCCGTTTACCCACCGGTTAAGCGGCTAAGTACTCCTGAATGTGCTTGTGGTGATTGGAATTGTGGTTTGGAACACATGTTTAGCTGTAGGTCCAGTCTCAGTATAAATAATTTCTTTAAAAGTGAAGGAAAATAATACATGACAAGGATATTTGTAACAAATTTAAAATGTTTTTCAAAAAAATGGTCATGATTTTTACTGACTTTAAACATTTTAACCGACTTTTATTAATTTTAAGATCTATGTAAATTTAGATTTAAGAGAACTTTGATGCAAAGAAATAGGTTATGTCGTTATGTTGTATTTTTAAAAACATCCAGGATATTAATATGAGTTGCTCAAGTTCCAAAGTGTACAATCTCCAGTAGTAACACATTTTACAAAAAGACGAAGAACCCATAAATTGAATGTAATGCATTATTTTTATAGGTTGCCTTCTCTGTTATGGATATATGTAGTCATGGCCTAAAAGGCCCGAAAGATATAACTATTGGGACATTTATTTAATTTTTTGTATTAAATAAGATAGATGGGAATTATACATTTCGGAACTATGCCCCTCATAGAATATATGACAAGATCTATAAATTTAATCCATTAAACTATCCATCATATTTTGAGCATGAATTGGTTGGAAAAATAGTTAAACGAAAAATATTTTGATTAAAATAGGAGACTGGCATCGAAACCAAAAAACGAAACCGCGAAGTAATTTTGGTTTTTTGGTGTTTTTTTTATTACTGTTCATGGAACTGTTTGTCAAGCACAAATATGGAAAAAAATTAGGAAGTTTATTCGATTTGTATTTGTAGGTCAAGTGGTGTATGGCTAGATTATTTCCTAAAGCACTGAGATTAAAGCCAACAATAAAGAATTTTACAAAGTATTTTACTCCCTTAGAAACAGTTAAACGAAAAAAAATACTGCTTTTCTGTCATCACCATGGCCCTTTTAGACCGGTTTTGCCTGCCTTACAGGAACTTATCAATGAGGCGGTAATAAATTGAAGCGTTTTCGAGAAAAATAACTTTTTGCTGATGCAAGGTTGTATTTAATAATTTTGTTTGTCGGTTTGACATAGCCTCCCTCTAGTGTAATACATTCTCTAGCTCTAATTATCGAAAATTTTGGGACTTTCCACAATGCTGCAATATTATTTTTTATTGTAAAAATTTAAAAAAAAAATTTTTTGATTGATTAAGTTTTTTTAGTACAAAACAGGATAAACTAATGTTTTTAGATATCCTCACTAAAAAAACTTAGTTTTTGTCGAAAACGCTTCAATTTAATGACATCGAATAGGATTACCTTTTTTTTAGTGTAAGTGCTACCCAAAATACTTTTTTCCTTTCCTTATTATACAGGGTGAAAAATAATTAGCACTACTGTGTATGGGTTAGTCCACCCCTGGCCAACTAATGAAGGCAAATATTTTACAAGGACGCCATTTTAAGTCCCAACTATTATTTATCATATTATTAAAATTATTTCATGATACCAAGTACAATTAAAGTTATTTAATAAAAACCGCTTTTCAGCGGCGTTCCTTTGAACATATATCTTTGTAAAAGGGGCTTTACTAAGTATATATATTTAGGAATTTATCATATTAATTTTCTGTTTTATGTGAATCCGAGAGATTGCCCACATATTCTGGGACACCCTGCATAACTTATTAGAACAATTTTATATGTTTTTTTAAATTGATATTCAAAAGTATTTTTGGTAGTAGATCAAAATCTTACACTTCTAAGTATATTTTTAAATGTACAAATTTAATTGTTTAGAGTCGTATTTTTAAACCTAGATATGTGAAAATAATTTAAAATTATTGTTTAGTAGTTAATTTTGTTCGTTTTATTAGTGTGTTCGTAAGAATTAATGTCTGTGCATATATATAAAGGATTAATAATATGAATGTGTATAATTTTATTGGTGTTTTTTTTGTGGTGTAAAGCCAAGTAATTAAAAAAACAACAAACCACATTTTTTTAATAAGTTGTCTTTTAAAAAAATATATTTTATTATATTTTGGTTTTATTGCTTAGTTAACAGCATTTAATCTGAAAATGTACAGGGTGTCCCATTTTGGTTGCAACAGCGGGATATCTCAGTTATATTAAATATAGAACCTTGTGGTTTTCGCGAACCTGAGCTACTTTCTAGTGAAACCAAAGATGTCAAAAACAAAGCCATTATAGCCCTCTTAGTTTCTGAGCTACAGGGTGATTTTAAAAAACACATTTTCAGGTACCCCTTGTATCTCAGTTGGCTAATAACGAATTAAAAAGGTAAAAACTGATTCTTATACAATTTTTTTCGTAGAATGCAGAGGTGTAGTCAGATTTTTCAAATATTATTATTTTAAAATATTAACCAATGTTGTTTTTTTAATGGAACGTATTGTATATTTTCCAAAAAAATTAATTTGCCTTTTACAAGCTTTTTAAAAAATATATAACACTGTAGGTTTATTTTTATAAACAACGACAAAATTCCCAATTTTCATATTTCATATCTAAAATTTTGCAGTAGGCCATGCAAAACAAATCAGTTACCAGTTGTTTTTATTGACTTAATTATTGTAGTCGTGCCTACCACACGACTTGCAAAATTGGATTTTGCTTTTAAACTTAATAATGCTTTTTCTTTTGTTATATAAATCTAGGAAGCTCGCATTCTCTTGAACAAACTTTAATTATTAAATGGTTTTTTTATTAAAATAATTTTTTAATTCATTGTTAGCATATTATATTTTGTTCATTATTTATTCAAAAAACACCTAATAATCTAATATGTTTACTGATATTTTTAATCAATGCAACTGATTTGTTTGCATGGCCTACTACAAAATTTTGGATGTGAATTATGAATATTGGAAATTTTGTCGTTTGTTTATAAGAGTAAACACACAGTGTTTAATATTTTTAAAAAGCTTGTAAAAAAATTTTTTGACAAATATATCTACAGTTGCATTTAAAAAAAACATCATTGGTCAACATTTTCAAAACAAGAAAATTTGGAAAAATTCTGACTACGACACTGCATTCTTCGTGAAAAGTTATATAAGAATATTTTTTACCTTTTTGATACGTTATCAGCCAACTGAGATACAAAGGATACTTGAATATGTAAAATTTTCAAAATCGCCCTGTAGCTCAGAAACTATGATGGCTTTGTTTATGGCATCCTTTGTATCACAAAAAAGTAGCTTAGGTTCGCGAAAACCGCAAGGCTCTATCTTTAATAATAACTGAGATACCCCGCTGTTGCTACCAAAATGGGACACCCTGTACAAAGCTGATTTTTGAAATTCTCGCAATTAAGGCGTACACAGGGTTAGACATTCATTATAGTCTACCTAAAAATTTTCATTAGAGGGAGAAATATACACATGTAAATTTATTAGAAGATCGAAAAATTAGAACCATAAAAATAAACTTTTCTGTTCCTTGGTATTTTTCGTATCTTGCTTAGTTTTTAGGAAAAAATACATTAGATTGCATATTTTTAAACCAATTAATAAACACAAGGAAATCTTTAGGGTCTCTATATTCTCTAGTTTTTTTTAATAGTATTCCGCATAATATAGATTCTAGGAATGACAATTTTGTAACCACACCCCACATTGTATGTAACTCGAATATTTTTTCCACTAACCTTTACAAAACTACTATTAGACTTTATTTTTGAGAATACTAAACAATATTCAACATCAAATAAAATATTAATAAACACATGATTTTACCTGGCTACGGTTAAACATATGCGCCTAATCCAAAAATAGCAGCATAATTTAGTGCTAAAAATACTGCACTTTGTCATGCCAATCAAACATACAGTGAGGATATTAAAATTCCCCCCTTATCTTTTGAATGGGACAAAATATTGAGATCGGGTAAAAGGTGTCACTTATTAGGTGCCAAGGGGACACTAGGAAATTTTTATTTTCAAATGGAAAGCGGGTCACGTAGCACCTCGTTTTAAAGTCCTGTTGATTCTCTAGCCAACCATCGTTTTATTTTTAAAAATCGGCTGATTTGTTCCAGAGTTACAAGCGTTTAAAGTTGGGCTCCAATTTGTAAATACAGTGCAGTTCTCTCTTGGATAATTTTTGAATAGGACAGGATATCGAGATCTGGTAAGATTAGGTAAAGTAAAATACTTTAACTACTTTTGGCATGCAAAAATATTTTTGTTACGTGGCTTAGTGTCAAGGGGCACTAGCATTTTTTCTAAAATGGAAAGGCGGGTCATGTATCACCTCGTTTTAAAGGTCCTTTAATTCCCTACTCAACGCCACTTTGTTTTTTTTAAACGGTTCTAAGTCTGGAATGGCTAAACCGATTTTCAAAAACAAAACAGCGTTATAGAGAATAAAGGGCCTTTAAAACAAGGTGCTACATGACCCCCTTTCCATTTGAAAATAAAAGCTGCTAGTGCCCCCTTAGCACTAGGCCAGGTGACCTGAAATCATTTTTATGCCAAAAGTAGTTTAGAGTGAAACCCTTTTACCCAAATTTTTATCCGATCTTGATATCTTACCCCGTTCAAAGAGATAAAGGAAGGGAAGGACTTTTAATATCCTCACTGTATATTATAGAATTAGCTACTTGATAAGTGGTGTTTTTGGAATTTCAAGCTGTTAAAATGAAACTGCGTTTTGCGTTTCCAATTTAGCTCCAAAAATTGCGGTTTTGCAGAACCGGGGTAATTTCTTGTTTTTTTTAGGGAAATAAAAGCGTTTTGATTTTCTGATATGCCAAATGTGGTATGTTGGATGTAATACAATTTAAAATATAACATTATATACTTAACTCCGTTTTGTTGATTTTGTCAAAAACATGTTTGCAGATCACCTCCTCAAATGTTATTGGCAAAAATTATTAATAAAGGTTATACTTTGGTGATGAGGGTATTAGATTGACCTCAAAACGATGGATTTCTAATTGTCTAAATTGTAGCGTCCATTAGTACACCGTTTATAACGAAAATTGCAAAAAATAAATTAAAATCTCCATTTAGCTAATTTTGATATTCGATATGTAAAATTTTAAACCAAGAGAGTGATCTTGCGTTTTTCTTCAGCTATTGGTTAAAAGGCAATGCTTTACGTTTATAATTATATTTTATTGCCTTTTAACAAATAGCTGTTTAGAAATCGCGATATTTCGCGTTGGTCACGTTTTTAAGTTTTGCATATTGATGGTCTAGTTCACAAATGTTGTAAGTGCAAAAATGGATTTTTAAGTTATATGAACTTCAAAGCTTAAAAATGTGCCATTGTTATAGTCTCAAGGTACTTTGCATTATTGGAAACCAGAACTAACCAGAACTTTTTATTTTCTCAAGACTAAAAAGAATATTTTTAATTTAAGTAGTGTATCCAACCTAACTTTTTCTAAAAATGCACTTACAACATTTGTGAACTAGACTATCGATATGTAACTTGGACAGAGTACAGTATATATTAGGCCCAAGTAAACAAAAAACAACTAATAATAGGTTCATTTTATTAAAACTGCCAACTATATGACATTTTAGCTAAATGACTAAATAAAAGGGTGCATTTTAAATGCATGTCAAAATGAACAGAGACCATCATTTTTATACAAAAAATTAAAGGATGTAAATTCACATAAAAAGAAAAAATAATAAATTAAATTTTACAAAGCAATACTAGAAAAAATTCACAGACTATTATTCATTATGCTATTCAGGAGTTTACTTTACAATTTTTTAAACTGTTCAATAAACACTGTCTTTGTTTCATGTACAACTGCAAAATAAAAACTGTAATTTTGAAAATAGTAATCGAGATATTGAGATACCTGGGTCTCTAAACCACAATACACAAAGATAAATATTCAAAAATTACACTAGAGATTCTCTTCAAGTTATTTTTGTAGATTATTTACCATTGCTGGAATTTCATGTGCAATACCAGTTAGGAATTTAGTATTTCTTTAAAAAAAAAAAAAATTCTCATGCAACAAATAAATAATTGCTTAGATTTGTAAAACATTTTTTCATCATAATTAAAAATGTTAATATGTAATTTAATTATTTTTTTTGGTTAGAGTAAGATTTGGGCCCTATTTTACTGACTATATTCCCTGCTTATAATTATTTTATCTAAGATTACATGAGTGTCAGTAAAACAAAACTGCTGTAAATTAATTTTCAAAATAACAGTTTTTATACTTTAAGTTATACAAAAAGTATATTAAACACCTAATAATCACCAAGTGAAACACCAAATCCAAATGCTTGTTTCATCGCTTCCCAATAGTATCTATCCCAATTAGTTTTGGTAACTTCTGCTTCACCACTTGGAACACCTGTTTGTTGTAGTTTTACCTCAGTATGATCGTTCTGTAAAAAAATTAGTGCTTTAAAGCCTGACCATTATACTAATATTAAAAATATTGATATTTAAAAGAGCAGGGCTTCCACTGAAGCAACTTTTTATCACTTTGTTTAGCTTAGGTGATTTCAGGTTACTTTATTTATAAAAAATGTGACAAAACCCTGTGAAAAAAAGCATTATGTAGAACCGATTTAAACCATTAAAAACCGCGGTTTCTATTGTGCTTTTATCGCACATTCCTATGGTTTCTATCAGTCTATAGGATTGTATTGTTTTTTTTGACAGGGAAGGTCACTTCCCTGTATAAAACCAATAAGTCGAATTATTAGTTTTTTAATTTGTATTATTAGTTTCACTAAAACCTTCTGCTTTTTTCAAATGCTTTTTTAGCAGCTTTTTTTATAAATGACTTGTTGCTTAAGAGCTAAAAAAATAAAATTCCATTTGAAAAACTAGATAATTTAATGAAACTAACAATACAAATTAGAAACCTAATAACTTGACATAATTGGTTTTTCCAAAGTACAGGAAGACTTTTGGGTTACGTTCTGTCATCGGCCTGAGCCCCTGCTAGATTTGAATACATGCATTATTTACATTAGAAAAAATTGGTTCCTCATTACTTTTCCACTTTTTCCAGTTCAGGGCCACCCTAAGCTTGGTGATCCTGGAGCACTGCCTCAATCTAGCCCCATAGTAGTAGCGCCACTGGGGTCAAGTATAAAATACTTTAAAATAGTGAATTTTCAATTCCCGAACATGGCCGCCATGGTTAGCCATAGCGTTTTGAACAAAGGTTTTAGACAGTCAAACTCGCGGGCTCCAAAGTAACGAAAATTAGTTACATATAGGAGCAAGCCTCTCAAAATTTACCAAACTTTATTTCAAGAAACCTGTTTCGATACTTATAAACATTTCAATAAAATACGTTGGATACAGGCGGCTTAGAAATGTTATCAGTCTGTCATACTACAATCGTAATGCAGCTACGGCACGTAAAGGATGATTTTTATGAAGAAAGTTTATAAATATAGCGTTCAGAATTGCTCGAAATACATTAAAGTTTAAATGATATTTTTATAAATATATTAGCTAATGATCAGTACCATTGAATCAGATATTTTGGTGTATTTGTTTAATGCTTGCTAGTTTCAGATTACTTTTTTAGTTGATTTGCAGCGTTCAGGCACAATATTAGGTATCGTTATTGAGAGAAAATGTTCGCACACTGGCTTTTGTATGGCAGCTATTGTTGCCTATAAAGCAATATAGAAAATACAAATTTTGGGGTTGTACTTTTTTGTATGTGGTTTCGTATTCAAGATGTTTATAATATTGCCGACTTTTAAAGAAAATAATTAACGCCTTGTATTCCGAAACAGAAAGCAACTCGGGATATAGACACTTTTTCATAAAATGACATTAAAACATCCTATTAAAAAGCTTTCTACCTAATTAGGAAATGCTAGGCTGAAGTTTACGGCCACGCTCTACATCTAACCTATAAATATTTTTGTGAAAATGTATTTTCTTATTAAGCATTGAGTTTATGCGCAGGAGGCACTTTTCGTGAAAATTGACAGATGAAATTTTCCCGCCGAAGTACAGAACTTACCGAAAACACCTTATGTAATATAAATAAAGTAATTAGGCAGCAGACTGATCTGTGTAGACCTCTAGGCCTGTGCAGCATCATCGAGGATATCTCAGTACAATTCTAATACATAATTTTTCTGTTGCATCCGTTTAGTATTCTATCTATTGAAGGAGTAGAAATTCCCAATTTAATGTTTGACATCGTTTTATAATTGGACTAAATATAAGCAGCAAAAAAATAGCTTTGGATAAATAAATGGTTTCTGATTTAAAAAATCAAGTTCTACTTAAAAATATTAAAATAATTTCCAGTTAAATGCCTGCCTATTGGACCTTAAAAATAGATATATTCTTTTTTAAAAATATTCTCATTACCGGTTTGGAAGCAGACGATATTTACTTTATTTTGATGAGATGTTTTTAATCTTTAATCAATCAAAATATTAATCGTAATGATTTATAGAACATCAGATATTAACTAAACATAACCACGTCAAATTCAAAAAGTTAAAATTTAATGAGATCTTACATGGCTGTGTTACCAAATGTTTGTTTCAACAATTCCCTATAAAATGAAGTTAGGCGAGAGCGCACGACAACTTCCGAAATCAGTTTCGGTTTCGGCAACTGTAGGGTGCTGAAGTTACTGATTTTATAGCCTCACAGATATGAAGATTTTTATGCATTCTAGCAGAATTAGGTCCCTCAGAACCATGATTATTAAAGCATGGGACATCTCTTTAACTAAGTCTAAAAGAAGTTTCCAAAAAATGATTGAATATGGTCTGCAACACAAATATTTTAAATTATTTGTACCTAAAACTGTCTTTTCCATCTCAAAAGTTAAGAATGTAAATTGATACTGTAAAAATAAAAGATCGTTGCTTCTAACCCAATTTAATTTTATTATTGTTAATTTAAAAAAAAATTAATCAATTTTCCTGATTTTTCAATTTAGTTCTCATAGGTTCCATAAATTGTATAATTCTTGTAAAAGGCATTAAACATTAATACAAACTAGCCAGAAAAATCCTATATTTATAAAAAAAATCCCGCTTTTTTGACAAATATTGACAGGTTAGGCAGACGGGTGAACAATCAATTTTAACTAAAACTAATCTAAACCCTAATTTCAGTCTCAGAATGAAAATTAATTCAATTTACTTTATAAACACTAATTGAAAATATTTTCCTAAGTATTTATTCCGCTCCTACAAGAAAAATAAATAAGATGGTTCATGGTAACATGATTCTGTTCAGTTCTTGTTGTATGACCAGTGGCTTTAGTTTTAGCTTTGTGGTTTTGGGGTGGCCAAGGGGGCAAAAATTTTTAGGGGTGGCCAAGAGATAAAAAAACTGATAACTCCTCACTGCCCTCCTGGCGTCGCCACTGTGTATGACCCTTACAAAGAATAGTAAAAAGTAGTGACTTTCAAATAAGATCTGCAAAATAATGACTAAATAAAAGGTAATTTTTAAAACATAATTTTTAAAGTAATATTTACTTAAAAGAATATTTTACATATCTATAAAATATTAATATATTTTAAAAATTACAAAATTGCACCTACCTTTTGATCAATCGTTATAGTTACAGTAGAATAGTGCCCTTCAGGCCATTGCTTATACCTCCAGAGCTTAACAATTTTCTGATTTGGAACTAATTCTTCAAATCTACCACTTATGTTACCACCAAAAAGTGCAAATGTACCACCTTTAACTGGCTCCAGCTTCACATGTCCTCTTGTAAAAGCAGTTACCATTTCTATTCTTGTTAGCGCATTGTAGAAATCTTCTGCTGTACATTGAAACTTATGAGTTTGAGATATCGTAGTTGTGTCAATTTTAACGCCTGTTACTTTATTTTCAGACATAATTGGTGCCATGGTTACTTTTTTATTAAAACCACTTGCCAATGTTTTAATATTATCCGGTTTGACTTCATCTTTCTTTGGCAGAATCATGCCTTTTGAAAATTCTAATTTTAAGCTTGTAACATATTGTCCTAACTGATCTCGAACTAGTTTTTTACCTTCACTTAGCATAATTTCCCTAAGTTTTTCACCTTCTTCGTCTGGATCTTTTAAAGATATTTGTATCTAAAAAAATGCTTTATGCTTTATATTGTTTTATATATCTATAAACATTATTATAATGATGGGAATTTGCTGATTTTTAAATCCTTAAATAAAAGAGACTGCTTTTATAATATTAAATGCCAATAATTCTGTGCTTTTATTATTCATAAATTTAAATAATACTTGGCTATCTCTGCCTTTTACTTATGTATTTTCAGAAAACCATATATTTAACTAACTAACCATTCTTTCTATTTTGGAAAGGCCAAATTACCCGTCACAATTTATATATATATATATATATATATATATATATATATATATATATATATATATATATATTTGTAAAAATATGCAATAAATTTTAAAAAGTAACAAGAGGTTAATGATTTTTTTCACAAGCACAAGTTGGATGACTAACTCAAGCAATATTTCTGTAGTATAGAGTGTGTCTACATAAGTTGGCATCATATGAGAAACTTTTTGATTATTAATTTTATGAAAAAAGTCATTCTTTTTAATTTTTGCCTAAAAGTAAAGTACCTGTTTTTTTGCCAATATTGAAAATTTTTATAAACATGAAAGATTAAAAATTACTTCTAAACATGCATGTTTTTTTATTTGTAAAAAAAAACTTTTTTTTTTAATTTTTTTGGTGAAAATTAAGGTTTGTACATTAGTGCACCACATTTTATAATTAAAAAATGTATAGGACACTTTTAAATAAACTTTTAAATTTACTGTTATCAAAGAAGAAGAATTAACTAATGTACAAAATTAAATATTCTCGATTATCACAGAAACAAAAGATTTAAAAAAATTCTCTGTAATTAAACAAAATCGCATATTTAAAAGTAATTTTTAATTCTAAACATCTTTTCCTTATAAAAATGTTTGATATTAGCAATAATGCAGGTACTCTTGAACAAACCTTACATTATTCTTAGATGAATAATAAATACAATTTGATATCTGATGGTTGCATTTTAGGTTTTGGACTATATAGAACTTTTTATAAATAGTAACTTATTTTCGTAAAATTATTAAATGAGTTTTCTATATGACGCCAACTTACATAGGCACACTGTACAGAGTGTCCGGATTTCATTGCAATTGCAGGGCATCTCGGTTATTATTAGAGAGAGAACTTGTGGTTTTCGCGAACTGTATCTACTTTTGGAACACCCTGTATATTTCTAATTCATTAAATTATAGAACAAAGGAGCTTTTCAGAAATATATATGACCTTATAGTTATTTTTTAATTTTGGCCATAAATTGATGTTTTAAATTTTAAAATTGAATTTTGTATAGTGGGCCATAGATATAGATATAGACTTTATAACCAAAAGAATCAAGTTAGACCTAAAGTTATAATTTGTTTACATTTTACAGCAACATCTAGTTTTAATTTTTATTTTTATATTTTGGCCCCGCCCAGCACCCCCTTAACCCTCGGCTTTGCAAGTTTGTTCTACATATCAATTAATTAAAAACTGAATATTTTGGATCAAGCGCCACTGTGTTTATCCTCAAAACAGAGTCCAAAATTAGTATGTATCCATAATTTTTAGAAAAACATTTGTTTTATAACAAAATGCTAGAAAACCAAATATAAAACTGATACTTTCAAAATTTCAATTTTAATTATAACTTTGGTAACAGTTTCATACAAGATATTCTACTGTTCTACTGAAATCATACTTTTTTTAATCATGGAGATACTGATAGTTTGCCCACGGCACAGTATAACCGCACTGTAGCTCAATCGAACACACTCAGTTTTTAATCAATTAATAAGATACTGATCCTTGGGATTGAACATTAGAGTATCAACTGTGGCGTAGCCATAATGAGAATAATCAGTTTTTAATTAATTAATAAGTTAAAATCCTTGAGAATAGAGATCCTGGGCGAGACATAAGTAGTTAATACTTAGGTTTTGTTGTAAAATGGTAGTGAAATATGAGTGAAGGGCTAAGTTTATTTTTGGGTATAAAGTCTTTATCGGTCTTTATCATGACCCACTGTGTGAAATTCAATTTTAAAATTAAAAACATCAATTTAGGGTCTACAATTAAAAATAATCAGGGTTGGCAAAATAAAAAAACCACCTAAAAAGCCACTGGATTTTGAGGGAAAAAACCACTATAATTTTTAACAAAAAGCCACCACACAAAAATCCATAAAAATGTCCAGTATTTTTAAAGGACATAAAAATAAAACGGTACTTTTTCTAGAATATTGAAATACTATAAATAATGATAATACCCAATAATTTTTACAAGTTTTTGATATTAAAATTTAAGATTAGGACGGTCAAAAATTTAGAAAAACACAAAAAGCCAAAAATCCAGCCAAAACTACACAAAGAGCCGTTTTTTTGCTAACCACAGAAAATAACTAAAAAGTGTGTAAGAAATACACAAGGTGTTCCATAAGAAAAATCATAGGTATAGTCCCTATCTTAAAAATATTAAAAAATAAATCCAACTACGCCACTGGATTCTACGTAAAAATATCTCCTAATATCCGTTTTTATTTTTGTTGTAAAGTTATTGGACAACCGAAATACGAGGGGTGTCCAAAAATAGAAATAAAAAATGAATGTCGCTCTGTAGGTCAAAAACTAAGAGAGCCATGAAATTCTTTAGTGTCATCTTTAGTTTCATCAAAAAGTAGCAACAGTTCGCGAATACCGCAAGTCTCTATCTCTAATAATAACTGAGATACCCTGCAACTGCAATGAAATCCGGACACCCTGTACAGTGTGTCCCAAGTTAGGAGGTTACAAGAGGACAAATGAACCAAAAATTCATGAATTTTAAAACGAAATTTTGGGAAAACTTATCGCATGGTCCAAAACCAATACATACAAAATTTTACTCCAATTGATATTATACAGAGCGAGTTATAACTAAAAATATGAAAAATTCCAGGAGCTACCTACTTTTATTTTTAAAAATAGAATAACATTTTCAAGTAAATGTTGTAAAAAATTAAATTTTATGTCAATATTTGAAGTTAATCATGAGTGTTAAAAAAAAATGTAATTGTCAATTTTTTACATTACGCATTACAACCTAAATCTCGACTTAAATAATGTGCAAGAGGAAGCCAAATTAAAAAAGAAAAATTATTTATTTATGTATTTATTTATTTGGTACTCTACAGAGATTAACTTTAAATGGTACAAGTAAAATTATAAATACAAAACATATGCAAAACACCGGAGAAGAAAGTCAGGAAAAATGTCTAAGAAATTTACAGATGCTTCTTAATGGCGTATAGGCTCATAGAAAACATGTTGATGTGTCCATAGTATCTGTTGTAGTTTGCGACCATTCTACTGCAAAAGGCCGTGAAGCCGTAATTGGTGCGGTGACTGTCTTCATGGAAGAGTTGTAGTAATCTAATCTGGCGTGCAGCAGCGCGGATTCCGACTTGTTCTAGAAGTAAACTGCAAGATATCGAGCCATTCATCAACTTAAACAAAAACAGTAGCAGATGATCTCTTCGACGCTCCTCTAAGGATTTCAGACCGCAGAGTTGCAACCTAATCTCGTAGCTGAGATCTTGATATGGGAAATGATATTTAAAAAGCAGATACTTTACAAATCTTTCCACTCTACCCTTGTGGCAGTTATAATGTGGCATCCAGATAACGCTGCAATAATCCAGTATATTTTGCACTAGACAGATATAGAGCCATAAATATTTTTTTAAATTTGCTGCCTTAATCAAATATTCTAAAACCTGTTAATATGTATATTGTAAAGAATTGACAAAAATGTTTTTTTTATTCTTTAACTTTAAATTTTACATAAAATTGAATTCTTTACAACATTTAAGTACTTAAACAAGTTTGTACTATTTGTAAAAATAAAGGTGCTTTATTCTTAATAATTTTAATATTTTTAGTTATAACTTCACCCTGTATATTACCAATCGGGGTAAAATCTTGTATTTATCGGTTCGGACCATGGGACCAGACAAAGAACATTTAAAAATTCTAAAATTTTGTATATATTTGTCCACTTGTAACACCTATCCTGGGGCACACTGTATATAAATATGTTACCAAAAGTTTAAAAAAAGCAAACTTACATCTAAATCTGACATTTCATTTTCCTCTGATAAATTAGGTATTTTTATTGTGCCACTATGTTTCCGATCTGTACCATTCTTTAATTTGCCACTCCAATTCAAAATTATATCCCATTCATAAAAAAATATTAATTTTCCTTTTCTGTTATTTGCACATGCTTCTCCCTCACATTTATCTACACTGTCAATTTGTAGATCTGCAGCATCAGTTTTAACTAAAATAAGTGTAAAAATAAATACAAAAGAAAATCTCAAGATTAAATAAGGGTGTAATTTTATAACAAATCCTCAGATTACTTCCTTTTAACAGCATATCATACAGAGTGATTCTAAATGTATCTTTTTTATTAAAAAACTTTTATTTACCCTATAGGATTTATTGTTAACAGCAAATAATACTGTCTATGCCGAAGTTATAGCTTGATCTTTTCTTTACAGTTTTTTTTTTTGTTGTCTTAAAAACTTAATTTATTGACATACACATGGACATTTCAGTAAAGCATTTTGGGGATCACAGGATAGGTACAGCCCTGTGTGTATCGATTTATAAGAATTTGCCCTAATATAATTCCAAATTTGGTGAAGTTATTTTTATGATTTTGACTGGTTGTGTTTTCAACAATTTATTACAAGAATTATATTGTATATGTATGTGATACAATTCATTGTATATTTGTTTTGAGTAGCAGATGCTCCAGAAGAATACACTGTAAAAAGAATGGTGACATATTGTAGTGAATGTGCAATGGCGGTTTAATTAGGAAATTAAAGAAAAAAATTACTAACCAAAACTAACCATGACCTCCACCTTCGGTTTTGGTGTCTTGTTACTTGATATTACTCGAATATTTTCTACCAAAGACAGATCATAGGTGGGGGTCATGGTTAGTTAAATCTTTTTTATTTCTTAATTAAACCGGAGACTAATAAACACTTTTTTCCATTTTTTAATGTGGGGCTCTGCTTTTTATATTTGACATAACTCTTAATACTAAACAAGTTTTCCAAATAAATTTTTCCCTAAGTTTAAAAAGAAAGGTAGTTTTCTCTCGTGTCATATTCATTAATTTGCATCTACCTCGGATACGCTATGGTTTATTTAAATTTTGATCAGTGTTTTGTGAGTTTCATTATATCCAGAGATTGTAATCAAAAATAATTTTTTTTGAAATCAAAAAATAAAAAAGTTTTTCATATGGTTCAACATTTCTGGCAGTCACTATAATAAAAATATACGATGATCTTAGAAAAAACAAATGACTATTGATTTGGTTATTAATACGTCAAAACTAACTTTAAAAAAATAAAATTGCCTAATCACAAATTCTCGCAGGCCTGTGTTATTATTTTGTGGAAACCGGTCAAAATCATAAAAAAAAATTCCACCAAATTTGGGGGTTATGTCATGGCAAATGCTTATAAATTGATACACCTCTCCATGGCACACAATATTTTCTCAAGAAAAAGTTCAGGTTACTTAGTTCTTTTGAACACTTAAATTTTTGGTCAATTCGTGATATTGTAAAAAGTCCATCTATGGACATTGGACATACTGTAGAACTTCATTTCCCTTGATCCTATAAGAATGATTTGGACTTAGCACAGTGTGGCTCCGAGATAAAGAAGTCATATTTGAAAATGATAATGTAAATAAAATGGGGTTAAAAGAAATCAATACTGCACAGAGAAGTATACACATTCAGCCAAATAAAAAGTACATAGGCAATGCATGGAAAGAAGACAGTCTAACGTATGTAGAACCCTATCAGGTAGAGAGTAGACAACAAATACTGGCATGTAAAGAAGATGACGCATTATTTCTGCTTTGTTTATCTTTACTGGCCTATATAACTTTTAATTTTTCTACATGTAGACCAAAAATAATAAACAGTTAGGTACAGTATTTTATAGAGTAAACTCTGCCAGTAAATCATTTTAGGAATATGAATTTTCGAAAAGCCAGTGGAGTATGAAATATTATCCTGTACTTTTAGGTTACCAGATATTGGAAAACCAGTGTAGTTTTTTTCATACTGCTGAAATATAGTAAAATGAAAGTAGCCAACGTGTGAATGTTTTTCTATAGAATTCTGATGAACCCCTATGAAAATGATTTAAAGAAATACTATGACAAAATTTAATTACCATTTTTGGGCCTTTTCCCTTATTGTCCACATTAAATCATATTCCTAAAGATTTTTTAAAGATTCTATGGGAAACAACACAAATAATGCTACTTTACATTTGAGGTGCTCCAAATCAAAACGCAATTTTTGATAAATTAAAATTTTATGGGTATCTCACAATTTTTACTCCCCGTTTTATTATTTATGTTCAAAAGTCTTTTAATCAAAATACATTATATTATAAATATATAAATACACCTAACATATTTCGATTAAAAAACTTTTTATAATTTATAGATAGAAAACTGGCAGTAAAAATTGTGAGGTATTCTAAAAATTGTGCATTATCAAAAACTGCGTTATGATTAGGAGCTCCTCATTTATTTTTAATATGGGGAAAAATATAACTGTCTACTCCTCAGATGACCTTATAAATAACACAAATAAATTATTTTTCCATATTTACAAAACGCAGTAAAACATGCTAACTTTTGTTTGGGGTCTATTTATACTCAATACAAACAAATTTTCAGAAGCTAACAGAAAGTGTGTGGCCAGCTCAGCATTATTCAAGATATTCTTTAAATTAACAATCCGTTCTTTTAACTCTTGAAAACACTTATTTACTTTTAATGCCAATTACCTGGAATCTTTTTAAATAGCTCCTTAATACGCTCTTGCGACCAAGGACCTGCATTTTTCTCAGTCCAGTGCCAGTTATTTACATTGGTGGCATCTGGTCTTTCCTCCACAATCCATCTTGGATCGCCTTCACCCCATTTAGCCATGTTTTCAAATAAGGGTCTTCTTGTACCTTGTCCAAAATATCTGTCCTTGTAAAAGTTTTTTAAATGAAAACTTGTTTAAAATTTTCAAGGTACCCACCTTTGCTGTAAGAATTTTCTTCAGCCTTCTTTATGATTTGATGACTTAAAGAATTATTTAAAATGAATTACAAACAACAGGTAAAAATCAAACTACCAGAAAATCACAAAGTCAAATTTCTGAGACTTCAATAAGAACGTATTTCTTATAAATTACGGGAACCTTCTAGAAATGCTCGAAACTCTAGAGACATGCTGTTTTTACGGTCAGTGAAATGACATAATTTGACATTTGAAATTTGAAGTGTGTTTGAAGTGCACAGCTGACTTTGCTCGTAGTGACATCTCTTTGTAGATTGTATAAATGCCCTTCTCCGGCGAAGACGTAGTTAAACTGTAGTTATTATAATTGCTGTAGTTAATTGCTTGTTTACACGTAGTAAAATTGGAGGTATAGTTGGCTGTATAAGCTAAGGTACGCTTTATTTTTTTATTTAATTAATTATTACAATAATTGAGGTGAGTTTTATTAAAACCGCATTTTTAGAGTTCAAATTTTACGTTAAGTTAATAACACCATCTATACTCTGTTCACTATAAATTGGCAAAAACACCCGAACAAAAAATGTATACCTATTATTGGTTTAAAACTACAGTAACCGGAGTTACTTACTAGTACCTATTCATTATCAATTCATAGTGGCCAAAGTATGAGTAAAAAAATAGTAATTTATGTAACAACACAACAAAGTGCGGCAATCCCATAAGTAAAAAAAGACACTTTTATGCATGTGTTACATACTATATTTTTTCACGACCGTATAAAAACTTCCCAAAATACAACTTTATACATGTTTTAATTACCTAGGCTTATTAACAACTTATTAATTTTAATTTTTGCAGCACAGCCCTTATAATGCAACAAAAATCATAGCCTTCTTATTTGTTAAGGTACAATTATCCTCTTCCGGACCAGAACTATGCATTTATTATTTAATTTTAGAAAATCGTACTTACTCTTTGCAGAAATAATACTAACACAGTATAAATTCCTTTTTAATTTCTTAGTCATCCAAATGCATTATTACTACCTAATGATTTTCAATAATTTCAATTAAATTAATTTGCAAACTATCAAATTTTTAAAAGGTAACTTGACCGTTTGGTTCAGTTGATGTCGCGTTTACTGTTACATTGCATAAATTGATACTTAAGTTTGCTGTAGTAGGCAATGAAACAAAACACTAATTCAAGTGTGAAAAAAGCTTTGAAGTGTTAAAAAGTCAGTTTTTTAACACTTTATGTGGTGTTCTAAAATGGGGTACTTTAACTTCATGTTAACGATTAAAAAACAGCATTTTTTTAACGGTCGTGGAAAAAGAATATTTTTAATTTTTTACACCATAAAATAAGACACAGTGGTATAAAATACATTATGCTAAGTTGTCTAGAAAGTGGGAGCAACTCCGATTTTGACGAATTTTGGCATATGGGGGTTTTTGGGGCGCTTATCACACATCTGAAAGAATTTTTAGTCGAAAACGATTCGTTCCCGGGAGATCTATAATGAAAGTTGAAAATCAAACTAACTTTATTTTTCGTTCTTTTTGCCCACAATTCTTAATTAATTTAAGCTAAAGTGGATCACAATATTTTATTTTCACCTTTTAAAATCCTATTCCCTACGTATTTTAAATTAAATTGCATAGCTTCCCTTTCAATAGTGGCAAGTTACGGTGGAGGCGCTGAAGCAGTGCATGTATGGCTTGCTGCGTTTTTCAAGGAAATATTTGCAATTTATTTGATAAAAGGTGTAAAATACATAGAAAACGGGGTTTTAAAAGGTAAAAATCAAATATTGTGGGCCACTGGCTTTAAATGTACAAAAAGAAGGGGGAATATAAATAGGAATAGTATGATTTTTCACTCTTTGATAATGGATATGTCGGGAACGAAACGTTTTCGACTTAAAATTCAGATTCGTTTAAAAAACCCCCATATGCCAAATTTCGTCAAAATCATAGTTGCTCCCACTTTCTATAGACCAGCGTTTCTTAACCTGTGGTCCCCGAAACGCTGGGGGTCCGCGAGCATGTGTTGGGGGTCCACGGTCTTATCTATGGAGGTTTAAATTAATAAATAAATGTCAGCGATCACGTACGCACCGCTAAGTACTTCAATAAATTGTTCTTATTTAAATTGTGCTTTTAAATAAGGGGCTCCTTGAAATTGTGCTTGATTTTCTAAGGGTTCGGGAACTGAAAAAGGTTAAGAAACCCTGTTCTAGACAATTTCCCTAAGATGTAACTATACAATAATATACTCTAAATTTTAATCTTTTTCACATAACGCGCTTAGATGTTTTTTTCTGCGTTGCTATTCTTAACCATTGGCATCTTTCACGATCGTTTGCATCCTATGATAAATCTCCATAAGGCCGGGTATTATAAAGGTGTTGGTAAACTGCGCAAATCAATCTTAAGATTAAACTGAAGATTAAAAATTCTAAATAAGTAAAGCAAAATTTCTGATTTCTTAAAAAACCCTTCTTTATTTTAAGTTTAAGCGTATACTGGAGTACCAATTACGAAGTGTTTAGTTTAAACATAAGTTTTACGGAAAACTAGACGTTTAAAAAACCAACATTTTAGAAATCTAAAGTTTAAGTCACAAAAGGGAAGATAATCCGGCATTATAATACCCAGCCTAAGATACGAGCGATTGTGAAAAATACAAGTGGTCCAGAATAGCGCCGATGTTTTTCTGGTTATTTTGTTTGTGGAACAAACAAGGTGTCTCTAAAAAGTGGGGAAAAACGCTAGCACAAGTTCCTGAGACCAAAATATGACCAGCTAACCCAACTTACTTTAGCCCAAAAGTGGATGATTTCGGTGATGCAGGGTGCAAACAATTTATTCTGGTTTTATCAGAAGCACAAAAAAGACCTCTTAAAGATGGGTTGTTTGCTGCACCTAATAAGCTGCTGTGTTTACTTACTTGGAGCTCCTTCCGCCCCCAAATCACCTTCTGCGTACGGCGCTAATCTACTATCAGTTTTATTGTTAAGTCCTGCTGTGTCTTGTATAAATTAAAAACGAAAGATTTTTTTGGGACACACACCATTTTAGATAAAAGTTTTTATTTTTTAATATAATTTTACATTTGAAAAGGTATACCTGCTTGGTAAGAGTTAATTTAAGCAGCCATTTTTGAGATAGGGTAGATATACCCTTTGTAGCCACTTTAGGCAATTAAAATTTACGAAGAATTAAAATAACTTAAATAAAGTATGAAATAACAAAATATAAATTAGTAACATTATGGTAGTGTAGGTATTAATAATCAAATTTATTGTGGTAACTATAGGGTTACTGACTTTTTAAACCAATGAAATACTGTTTTTGTTCAGGTGTTTTCTCAATTTATAGTGAACAGAGTATAGTAGTGGCCATAGATGCACTAATTTTGGCCAGTGTTTGCACCGGTTTTGGCCATAATACACAATATTACAATACAACGGCATTCTAACCTATGCAAAAAATAGTTCTTAATCAAATGCTAAATTAAATGATTAATTTCTAAATTTATAACTAAAAGAGATAAAATAAATCTGTTGGCACATTCTTGATATCGATTTTTAAAACAAACTTAGTTGTGGAAGTAATGAATTAAGTATTCTCGTGAGTATGGGCAATAAAAATTAGAAAAGTAGTTTAGTGTAGTAGCTGTCCATACGCACGAGAATACTTAATTACTTGCGACTCGACTTATTTTCTTGTTATTAAAGATAGAAATATGATGTAAATTGCGAAGTTTTATTGATTTTTACGTAGATTTGTTAACTTACCTTTATTTTTTCATTGACTTTTATTTAAGTTATACCACATTTTTCGAATAAAACAAATTTTTAGGAGTTTTAACTAAAATAACTCACTTGATATGTATTTCCCTAATGTTTTTAAAAATTTAAGCATACAAATCTAAAAATTATGTTTTATTTGTATTGTATCTACAACTACCTTTAACCACTAAGCTTAGTGCGTTAGGTATACTTTTTTATGTGAAATGAAAATTATACCTACTCTTTTTAGATATGGATCGCCACATTTTTAAAACTATTAAAAATAGACATATTAAATGCAAAGGTATTTTTTCAAAGTTCTTTAAAATATTTTTTATTAGAGATACAAATACAGAGTGTTTTATTAAAAAATTTTATTTTGTAATCAAACTCTTCTATATGACCATATTTCGAAACTAGTAAAAATTGATGGATACACAAATGTGGTATTTTTTAAAACGTTTTTAAATGTCTTTTTAATAGGTTTAAGATATACAGAGTGTTTTATTTAAAAAAACAACTTTGTGCAATAACTTTAAAATAAATGTTAATGGAAAAAATATTGGTAGGCCATTGAATTTAACTTTAAGATTCCTAAAACTTTGCATTTTTGTTTCTATCCTAGTAACATACCAGTTTGACACAATTTAAGAAACACTCTGTATCTTCAAAATAAATTAAGTTAACCATGACGTACCTCTACCCCTGAATTTACGCCAAAAATCAGAAACAAAGTATGGGCATATTGGTTTCTCTCTTTACTTTTGCTATACCTTGCGGGGACAACGAAAAGGCGCCAGCCTGTACAGTAGTGGCGACGTCAGCTTTTTGGTATAGGTGTGGCCAAGTGGGGACTGAAAATTTTTGGGCGGGCCATGAAATTTTAATGACCAAAAAAAAAAAAAAGATTATCATCCGTTTATACTTATACTACACTACATTCCTTCTCTCTCAATAATTTTAAGGAGCAAAAAAAAGGTCGTTACCTTCTTACCATTTTTTTAGATACTTCGTCCTTATTCCTTCTTTTTTAGGAGAGGCCCAAGCCACCCTGCCCCACCTGGCGTCGCTACAGGGTGCCTGTCTGTAGAGGGTGTCCCATTTTGGTTGCAACAACGAAGTATCTTAGTTACTAATAAAGATAGAACCTTGCGGTTTTCGCGAAGCTAATCTACTTTTTATTGTGAAACCAAAGATGCCATAAATAAAGCCGACATAGCCCTCTTAGTTTCTGCGCTACGGGGTGATTTTGAAAATTTTGCATTTTCAGGTACTCCTTGTATCTTAGTCGGCTGATAACGTATAAAAAAGGTAAAAAAATTAGAAACTTATATAATTATTTTTGTAGAATACATTGGCGAAGTCAGATTTTTTTCCAAATATTATTTTTTAAAATATTGACCAACTTTGTTTTTTTTAATTTGCCCTCTTACGAGCTTTTTAAAATATATACCACTATAGGTTTATTTTTATAAACAACGACAAAATTTCAATTTTCATAGGCTAAACCGCTCTGGGGAGAGAGTCGTGGTGGATAGCATAGAAAAGCGGAATGTTTTCTTTTAACTGCCTTTGAAGGGAGTAAAATACTTTAGTTTAATACACCAAGACAGTAGGACTTTTTGTTCCTTGTGCTTCATAACATACATAGCCACTCCGCTAAAATTCTACTGAATGCAGTTTCAGTAGGACATCAACGGCAGTATTTAATATCCTACCGATGGGCAAAAAACTTGTCCAATCACTGAAAGAAAACAGTTAATTAAACTACCTTTTTACGTGTTAATAAAATCTTAACAGATTTACTATTATGTTGCGGTTTAATTGTGGTAATTAGGTTTATTATTTGTGTTTATTAAATACATCAAATAAAGTTTCCTTTATTAAAGGCAGAAAAAGATCTTCCTAATACAATTAGATATTCAGGTATTACAAATGGACGCTTTAGCTATCACAACTAAAGTCATTTACCTACATATGAATCGCTAAAAATCGATATACTTCGGTAGCGCTCGTCAACGGAAAAGTCGAAAGCGGCGCAAAGTTGTTGGTATTTGAGTTTTGTGCTTCGTGTGGTTTCGATGAGGTAGGTTTTTCTGGGCGTATTATTTTAACCAACGCCATTTGACTGATTCCAAAATGGCGCGTGTAAAAATCTTAATTTGTTTAAAAACCAAATATTTTATTTCGTCTTTCTATGTTTGTGGTTTGTTTTAGTGTTATGCAGTTTGATAATGGTCTACAAACGTACTTTACAGGAATGGGGCTTTAATCAAAGTGTTATAGAAGCTATTGAAGGTAAGCATTAAAAAAGATTTGCAACTTCTTAATTAATATTGGTAATTATTTATTCTTTTATTTTTTGATTAAAAAAAAACTTACTTGTTCTAGAGGCAGTTACTAACATAAATTCTTTGGGGGAGCAAGAAAATATATATTTTTTTATTTATTTATGAGTTAACAAACTTTCGGGACCTCGGAGTGAATTGTGTTGCTGGGCGAACCTTTTCCTGTTCCGTGGCTGGGCGGGGTAAGACCATGGTAAAACACGATGTAAAGTGAATGTCCAGAAATTAAGAGAGGGTTTATTACGTTTTGCGGACATAAATTTTTAAATTTTAAATGTTCAGTCATAAATGGCAATTTTTAAACAGTTATATTTTTGCAAAACGTGAATATTTCGCATTTTTTTAATGTGTTATTTAAAATGCCTATTTTATAATAAAATTTCAGAAACTGCTCAAATTTTGGGTCAGCAAAACGTAATGAACCCACTTTAATTTCTAGACATTCACTTTACATCGTGTTTTACCATGGTCTTACCCCGCCCAGCCACGGAAGAGGAAAGGGTTCGCCCTGCAACCCAATTCACTCCGCGGTCCTGAAAGTTTGTTGATTCATAAATAAATAAAAAAACGATATTTTCTGGCTCACCCGAAGAATTTATGTTAGTAACTGCCTCTAGAACAAGTGAGTTTTATTATTTTTTTAAATCGCAAAATTAAAAGAATAAATAATTACCATTATTCAGGAAGAAAATTGCAAATCCTTTTTAATGCTTACCTTCAAAAGCTTTTATAACACTTTGATTAAAGCCCCATTCCTGTAAAGTACGTTTGTAGGCCATTATTAAACTGCACAATGCTAAAACAAACCACAAACATAGAAAAACGGAATAAAATATTTAGTTTAAAAAAATATATTTTTACTCGCACCATTTTCGAATCAGTCAAATGGCGTTGGTAAAAATAATAAGCCAAGAAAAACCTACCTCATCCACTTATCACTTATCACACTTATCTTGTAATAAATACCTACATATACAAATTTATAGATTCTAATTCTTTATATTTTTCCATATACTCCTTTGACCATATATATTTCATAAATTTAATTTGCTACATGAACTAGAGCTTATTTACTGAAGCAACTAAAGCCTATATACTACAATAATAAGGCTTATACAGAGTGTCCCGAAAGTAAAGGTCAAAAATGATAGGAGTGATAGAGTGAGCCAAAATAATGTTTGTAGTTCATATAAAAAAAGTTCTATAGCGCTTTCTAAGTGAGTTCTTGACGTTTAAAATTAGAATAAAAAAATGTATTTCATTTATAACTTTTAAACGGTTGCCACAATAATAATTATATTTGGAATTTAAATAAACGTATTTTTTCCATAGGCAAATTATAGCGCAGCAAGTCATAATTAAACAGGGTCAGACGAATTTTTTCGTTTATTATATGCATTTTTACAGAGATGAAAAATTTGACATTTTGGTTTGACCGTTTAATTCCTTCATCATTTTTGTACAAAAACGTATTCTTAATGTAAATCGATATCTTGAACCGCACTCTTCATAAAATCGCATTTTAAAAACCAGACATACCCCTATTTTGTATATAACAAAAATCCATTTTTTGAGGAAAATATTAAAATGCGGTTTAAAAAAATTCAAAATGGTGTTTATAAGCCTTTGAAACTTCATAACACAAATGAAGACTGTTTTTTAAAAATTTAACTATATTTTAAAAATTTTCTCAAAAAATTGATTTTTTATTACATACAAAATAGGGGTATGTCAGGATTTAAAATGCGTTTTTATGAAAAACGGTCCAAGGTATCAATTTAAATAAAAGATACCCTTTTGTACAAAAATGATAAAGGAATTATACGTTTGGTCAAACCAAAATGTAAATTTTTTTACCTCTGTAAAAATGCATAAAATAAACGAAAAAATTCGTCTCACCCTGTACAATTATGACTTACGGCGCATCATTTGCCTATGGAAAACGCATTGGTACGAGTAAATTTAAATGCCCAAATATCATTATTATTGTGGCAACCGTTCAAAAGTTTTTAATGAAATACATGTTTTTATTCCAACTTTAAACGTCAAAAACTCCCTAAGGAAGCGCGATAAAACTTTTTTATATAAAGTACTAACATTATTTTGGCTCACTCTACCACCTATTATTTTTGACCTCACCTTTCCGGAAATCCTGTATATTCCAGCAAGCTACATTTTTGCTACTTTAATTAAGGCTTAGGTATTACCCCAAGTCCTGAAATTATAACCATACAAAAGCTCTTTAGTTAAGTCCATTAACATTACAATATTGAACCTAATGTTGATATAGTAATACTGATAATAAGATTGAATATCAGTCACAACTAGGTCCCTTGAGCAGTAAAAAGTAAATAACTTAATTACCATAATGTCATGGACTAACAGCGGTAACTAGACGACTTTAATAACCACAATAATGATGCCAATCAATGGTCGCTAACATATAAGATATTTTTCGGTTATTAAACCGATTTAGTTATAGTAACTAATTTGGAAGTAGAAAGTCAACTTTAATTATGGCATTAATTGATCTTATCTGTCCCCTATTTAATTGAGATAATTTAGTTATGATTATTAAAACTTTAATTATGGTCGCTAGAAATTTCTCTCAGTGAAAAAGTAGACGCTTTTTTAGTGCTATTCACTAAAACTTGTAGCAACTGTCTTTAAATATAGTAAAATACTTTGTAGAAAAATACATTTGTTTAAGAAACCGTTCAATCCGAAATATCCTAAAAATTATATACCGGGGCAAAAAAAAGTTATGGAATTTTATATTTATATTAGGAAGACTGTAAAAAAACAACTGAAATAAAATGTAAACTTTGACACACGACTGTATCTCACAAATAATCATTTTTTCGCATAAGAACATTTTGACCCAAGTAATTTGTGTTAGCGTTTTGTTTAGATCTTTTAGAAATTATTGGGGTAAACAGTTGCTATGTAAAACCTGCTTTAAAGAAAGGAATTAGGAAAATAAAAACAAAAAGAAATCAGTTGTATTAAATTATTTAAAAAATTATTTAGATCAGTATTTTGCGCAGACAGGATAAGAAAAACATTTTTTATGGCCCAAACATTCAGCCTCTAGAATCTCTCTATTTTAGTGTCCACTAGTAATATTCCTTAAATAAGTATGAATTTCATTTGTATTGATATCCCATTTTTAGGGCTAAAATATCCCGATAAAACGTTATTCACAATGCTTATTATGACTGCTTCTAGATTTTCGGAAGATAGGGTGAAATTATAATATTAAAAATTTATTTTCGGTTTTATGACATCCCAATGCATTCATGCTAGTTAAAAGGTCACATTTAAACACTTTTGTCAATAAAAATGCATAAAAAAAACTTTAAAACTTTTTTTTGCATTTTGTCATTTTGTTAAAGATTGTGATCATTTAGAGTCAAAATCGTGATCCTTTGGTTCTTTTTTAAAAATTCGATTAAATAAAACAATAAACGAATCGATGGATTAAATGGAAACTTTGTGGGGTTTTGTGGGGCTATAATACTGTAAAAGGAACACTTAAAATTACTGTTTTTTTTTAATATTTTTAATTTAGAGCTCGATTACTCCAAAAATATGTAAATATTTTATTTTTTAAACAACCGTAGTCGATTTTTGTCGGGAATTTATTTAAGCTTTCAAAACACACAAAAAAAAGGAAAAATTTACGATACACGTTACTTGTATTTTTTTGTCGTAAGATTTTAAAACTAGAAACTTTAAGCTTAAAAATGCTTTTTTTTTCATTTCAAGCATTTTTAAGTGAAATACAGTCACTTGACAGTACAGTACAGTCACCTCAAAAACTTTAAAAAAATTGTATCCTTTAATTTTTTTCCACCAGTGTATTTGGGTCAACAATTATTTTGTCATTTTTTTTTCTAATTTTCCTTGTGATATCACGTTTTTGTTTCTGTCGGACGCATGGTTTTTACCTTAAAAATTAAGATGCATTTCTTTGCAAGATTTTATGGGTATTATAAAAACCATGGTTTTAAAATAAACAGTGGCGTACATTTTTTTAAACATATTTACTTTAAAACCCGCTTTAACGACACTGGATAAAATAAAAAAATGTTTACCAAAAAATATCTATCAGCAGATTTGTCTAAAGGCCTGATTTGTCTGTAGTTTCTATTTTAAAATTGCAGTCCAGGCTGCTGTTTAGGACCCAATATTATAATCAGCTAATTTCCAGACCCAGATGAGTCTTAAAAATATGAGAGTACCGTTTGAAATAATAAAAAAATACATTATTTAGCCAGTAGGTAGGTGTCAATGTTTACGCTACCTCCATTTTAACTTAACATAAAAACTACAAACTTGTTTGTATATCCTTACACCTATTTTGCCCTGTACAGGGTGTCCGCAATTCGTTGCAATTGAAGAGTATCTTTGCTATTATTAGAGATAGAGACCTGCGGTTTTCGCAAACTAATTTTGATGAAACGAAAGATGACACCCTAAGTTATTTATGACTCTCTTATTTTTTGACATACAGAGCGAAGTTCATTTTTAACAACTTTTAAACCTCCCTCGTATTTTAGTTGTCTTGTACTTACAACAAAAGCAAAAACTGTTATTTTAACGAAGTGGTGTGTCGATATTTTAAAAATTTTATATTTTTAGAGGTATGAACCAAATATAGGATTTTTCATGGAACAGCCTGTATATCTTTTATTTAATAAATTATATAGAATAGGAGCTTTTTAAAAATATATAATACTTAACAGTAATTTTTTATTTTTAGGCCCTAAATTAATGTTTTTAATTTTAGAATTGAAGTTTGCATTGTGGGCCATGATATAGACTTTAAAGCCAAAGAATACAGATATCCCCAAGTTCATAATTTGTTTACATTTTACAGCAGAATCAAGGATTAAATTTTTTATTTTATATTTTGCCCCGCCCAGCACCCCTACTTACCTCACGGTTCTGCAATTTTGTTTACTTATAAATTAATTTAAAATTGAATATCTTAAATCAGCGCCACTGTGTTTATACTCAAAACAGTGTCCCAAATTAGTATGCATCGATAATTTTCAGGAAAACATTTGTTTAAAAACAAAATACTAGAAAGCGATGTTTAAAACTGTTACTAAAATTTTAATTTCAATAATACTTTTGGTAACAGTTTCATACATGGTTTTCTACTATTTTGTCTAAAATCAAATAATGTTTTCTTTTATTGATACATACTGCCTTTAAGTACGTTTTTAAATATAAACGCAATAAAGCTAATTAGAAATATTCAACTTGAGAAACCGAGGGGTTAATAGGGATGCAGGGCAAGATTAAAATAGTTAAAATTTAAAATACATAGTTAAAACTTAAATTTTGCTGTAAAGGGAAATAAATAATAAACTTAGGGCTAACTTTATTCTTTGGTTATAAAGTCTATATTATGGTCCACTATGCGCAATTCAATTTTAAAATTAAAAACATAAATTCGTGTCTAAAATTTAAAAAAAAAAAAAATATTATTTTATATATTTTTGCAAAGTTCTCATCCTCTTTAATTTAATGCCTTCTTATGCAGGGCTTTCTAAATTGTGCGTAGCGATGCCCCACGGCGTCGCACTGTCGTCTCAGGGGCGTCGCATTGAAGGTACAAAAAGAGAAAGAAAAGAACTTTTTTTTGTTTTAGGTCATCAATTTAATTTATGAAGCTAAAAGTCGGCACACAGGGAAAGACCTTTTTTGGTCTGCAAGTACAAGGCAACTTACTTTTTAAGACTTGGTGCGTTAAATAAAAATTTTTTTTTGGCATCAATTTAAGTCTTTGGGCCCCCGACTTCTGGCTCTTTAAGGGCGTCTAGTGACAATTGAATGTTTCCAGTAGCGTCACAGTCCAAATATTTTGGGAACCCCTTATTCATTAAATAAGAAATATACTGGATGGTCCATAAGAAAAATCATATGTTTGGTTTATATCTTAAAAAATCTAACTACACTCACAAATCTACAAAAATATAATTTTTTTATTTTTGTTTTAAGTTACAAAATAACTGAAATACGAGGGGCTCCGAAAATGGAAAACAAAAATTAGTTTCACCTTCTACGTCAGAAACGAAGAGGGCCATGAAAAAACTTTTCGTGTCATTTTATGTTTCATTAAAAAGTGGCAACAGGTCGCAAAATTCGCAAGCCTCTATCCCTAATAATTACCAAGATAATCTGCAACGAAATCCGGACACCCTGTACTTTTGTTTTCTAGAACCTATTGGGGATAATATTAAACTGGCCTTGGTAAGGTGTTTTACACAAATAAACTATATATAAACACTCAATCTATACTAAAGAGAATATAGGCTTGAACAAAATTGAAAGGCATATCCATTATGTGTGCTTACTATAGTAGTAACAATATGAAAAGATAACATTGACTACGTTTAACACGTTACAGGAATGGTATAAGTTACAATAGGTTTAGAGGAATATACTATGCATTATTTGCAAAAGATATGTCCATAAAGCGAGTCGTCTCTATTATTGTTTTAAATCTTAAAATAGTTTACTGACTATATTCTCTTTCTGCTTATGGTTTTGCTACTTAAAGCAGAAGCGATAGATATAAAATTATAATTGACAATAATGTTGCATAGAAAATAAATTTCAGGGATATTTCAAAAGCAAATTAAACACAATATTTCAATACTGGGTGTTATAAGGCGATTTATTTAATGGGACAAGAACTTAAAACCATAGTTTTAATAAAAACATGCTGTATTGATTAAAAATGTCAGTAAGGTAAGGTAACTTAATAGGTGTGGTTTGAATAAAAAATTAACAGAATATAATATGCTTATAATCACTGGCGTAACTATAGGGGCCCTGAGCCAGCCGCTCCCCCACCCCCCAGGGACGGCCAGGGCCCCTGCCTCAGAAAAATGAGCCATACAGGCAAATGCGTATATGTGTAACAGGTTTGTAAAGTGTCCAGGCCCCTCTAGGGTGTTTGTAGGCCCCATCCTAGGATAAATTTATAGGTACTTACAGGTGTGTAAGTTGTAAGCATGTAATGCTTTAAGGTGAGGATCATTTTTTTGCTCTTTTATAATATTTTCTGGGACAGAAATAATACTATTTTGAGCTAAGTACCTATATATATATATATTGTTCCAAATCACCTCGTATAAAAACACGTGCCTTCGTTTTTATACCTTTATTAACAATGTAACGTAACTATGGTTACAATAACGGCAAAATCTTAAATTGTCAATGTCTCGAAGTTTACAGCACAAAGGTCGAATCTGTACTAACTGATCGGAGGTTTCCCGTCGCCCTTTTATAGTATGGTGGAAGAGTAAAGAATGATCTAGAATATTCGAGAAATATCGTGAAAATTCCATAGTACATGATGGCATAAAAGTTATTAATGGATAATTCGGGCGTTTTCGGAAACCTTCGAAAGTGATGAAAGAACTTGGAAAAATTAAGGTAAATTATTTAAATAAATTAACAAACTAAATTAAATGATTCTAACTCTCTAAAATTCTATAACCTAAACACATTTTTGAAAGTCTGTAACATTGTCCCCTTCAAAGTTTTGATCGTCTCGATCAAGTATCTTCACTGTCTTGATAACGGCTTAGCCTTTCTAGATGTACTACTTTCATCTTTGCCTGTGGACTCTTCTGTATACGGTACACCAGATCATTAAGCCTTGTCACCACTTTATATGGTCCCTCCCATGATTTCTGTAGTTTCGGTGAACGCCCCTTGGTTCTTCTCGGATTGTATAACCAAACTTTTTCACCGACGACAAATCCCTGATGGTTAGCTTTCAAGTCATAGCGGGATTTCATACGGTCACTTCCTTTTTGTAACTTGGTACGCACCTCTTCATGTATCCTCTGTAGCTGTTTACTTAGTTGACTTACATAGTCTTCTGCTGGTTCTTCATTGGTGGAAGGTCGTCCTGTAAGCAAGTCAACTGGAAGGCATATTTCCGCTCCGAAAATGACTTTAGCAGGTGTTTCGCCAGTAGTTTCGTGAATTGCGGAGCGGTATGCTAATAAAAACGGCTGTATACAGTTATCCCAGTCAGTTTGTTGGTCATTTACTTTAATTTTCAGGTAGTTATCAAGTGTTCTGTTAAACCGCTTTACCATACCATCGGACTGGGGATGAAGAGGTGTTGTTCTTGTTTTATGGATTCCCAGGAGATTACAAAGGTTCTTGAAAAGATCGGACTCAAAGTTTCTGCCTTGATCGGAATGTATTTCTCTAGGAACTCCATAGCGACAAATCCATTGTTGAAATAATACATCGGCAACAGTGATAGCTTCTTGATTTGGGATTGGGTAGACTTCTGGCCATTTACTGAAGTAATCCATCGCTACCAATATATAGCGATTCCCTGATTTACTAACTGGAAATGACCCTGCTATGTCTATGGCAATTCTTTCAAAGGTGCCGCTACATTGTATTGCTTCATCTTGCCATGGCTTCGTGTTTTCGGTCCCTTGCTGGAAGCGCAGTCCTTACACATTCTGCACCAGTCTTTTACGTCTGCACGACTTCCCAGCCAGTAGAACCTTTCTCGAACCTTTTCAAGAGTCTTCATAACTCCAGAAATGGCCACCTCCTACACCATTATGCAAGGCTTGCAATACTTCAGGAATTCTTTTGGTTAATAGGATTATCTGATGTTTATGGATTTTGCCGTCAGAACTTTCCCAGACCCTTTGTAATAGGCCATCTTTAATAAAGGGTGAGAATATCCATGATAAAAGGGAATGTCTAAATCCTATAAATACAAATTTTGTGTATGTGTGTGAATCTCTTCACCTACGAGTATTACCACGTACATAGATGGTTAAAAATACATGATGCGGAGCTTAAATTTTGACATTGCTCCTTAGACGAAAAAAGATGATTGGATAAGAAAAAAATATATATTATATAATATAAAAGACATATGTAACATAATCTACAAAAAAGAACAGAATTGAAATAGTTTTTATTTTCATGAATAAAAAAATTAACTTGTTTTCTATATATTCTAATATTATTATTTACTAAAGTTTAAATTGAATATTGTAACATATTATACATTTTTGGAGCATAATAAATCAGATGATTTCGACAACAACACGTTATGTAATAGGGGTAAATGGAGATTTTCATTTGTTATTTGTTCCTGTTGCATAATTACCCATTCCTATGGAGAAAATAGTTTTTATCTTTGGGTATGTAATTTAAACACTGCTAAAGTGTACAAGTTTCTAATATTTAAGATATTAGTTGCTTTCCTTTACATCAAATCTCAGCTAATTTTAAGTCGGCTGCATAGATTTCTTTTTAAAATAGGAACTCAGCACAGCCAAGAATGATACCGCCCTTGCCGCGGCTAAGTATGCCGGATATCTTACTTAGAATAAGAGTTTTTGCTACGTCATTGAAGGTCTCGTACGTCAGACGTATTCCTGTTCTATTTCGAGGTTAAAAATACTTTAAAGGGTGTTCGTTTTTAGACTCAGTATTTACTATTTTTTAAAATTCTATTGTTATAAGAGATTGTAGATAACATTTTGAAGTTTGGTACTATAAAAGCTTTACATAAATTCTTATGTAGTTTTAAAATTGATGTAACTGGTTGATCAACAAGTGTAGCCGAAAAAGTCATAATGTTTTTGTAAAATTCAACCTTAACAAACTATCCTTAATTCACCGATTCAATATACTAAGACCCAACTCAGCCCTGTTCCCATATTTCACCCGTAAAAATAGTGCAGTATCATCAGCATATAATAAACCATTATCATTCCTTAATAAATTTCCAATTTCGTTAATATTCACCAGAAAAATAATTGGCCCCTACACGGTGCCTTGCGGTACTCCAGTAAAAATAGTTTCCTCTTTGGTTATGACATCGTTTATTTTTACCTACAAGATAATTCTTTATTAAAATAAGTGGGCCATTTCGTACACCGACTTCCTCCAGCCTATCAAAGAGAATGTTATGTGAAACGGTACCAAATGCTTTGCTTAAATCTAAAAAAATTAAAAACATTTCTTTTATTATTTTAATTAAAATGTATTCCATCTACTGTACTTTGTTCCTAAAACCAAATTGCTTTTTATAAAGAGATTTTTTATATTTTAAAAAATCGACCAATTTTTCCTTAAAGCACTTTTCAGATTTTGCAAAATTGTTTTTAACAGAGATTGGTCTATTATTTGTTAATAAATGTGGATCGCCCGATTTAAATACTGAAGTAAGTATAGAAATTTTCCAAATGAAAGGTTAATTAAGTACAAGAAAGGTTAAATTATATGTAGATTTAAGTTTTTAATTAACAAACTAGTTATTTTATCTTCGCGGGGAGATGAGCCATTTTTTAAAGAACAAACGTGTTTTATTATATCGTTTATATAAACTGGTCTAAGGTAAAAGGATCTAGCAACTTTAAATTTTAGGTTATTTTTACGTTTTGATTTTTTTATATTATTTTGAATTTGTTGCCCAATTATAAAATATTTATTAAAATAATCTGCTACTTCCGATTCTTTATTAATAAGAATATCTTTTATTTTTAATACTGCATTTTGTAAATTTACCTTTTTCAAACCCGATATCTTATTTACAGTCTCCCAAATTTGTTTAATTTTTTTATCTCTTTCCAAAATTTTTTATTTAAAAAAGTATTTTTGGTGCTTTTATACTTATGTTTAGATTATTTTGATAAGACTTATAAAAGTGTAGTTTTTCTAAAGAAAAATTTCGATTAAGGTCATTTTATAAATTGTCTCTTTTTTAATAGAATTAATAATACCATCGGTTATCCAGATTTTTCTCTAATGATTTTTGCTGTCTAGTACTGCGCACTGCTGTATAATTTAAAAGTTTACTAATAAAGCATTGATATGCCCCTTCTATTTCATTACAAGAATATACCCCCTGCCATGCCTCCCTCTCTAATAATTCATATAAATAAGTGTAATTAATGATCTTCTGTATTGAGTCTTTGGTGCAGTAGAGTTTTTTTGGTATTTTGCAAGGCAGTGGCGGCTCGCGGGTCTAAAAACAGGTGTAGTGCAGGAAAGGGAAAAAAGCGTATTCACCATTTTAGCAAAATTGAAAATACTCAACTATCAAAAGTCTAAGTAAAAAGTCTTAATATCTAAACGTATCTAAATTTTATACATTAAATCAATCCTTCTATCTTTTAATGCAGCAAATTTATCTATTATATATTCATAAAATGATTAAGTTTTTATCAGTTCCTGTAGAAGCTCCTTTTGAATTGAAATATTGGCCAAAGATAAAAGTCTATCTTGGGATATAGTGTTTCTTAAGAAAGTTTTTAAACGCTTAAGACAAGAAAAACTCCGTTCCACTGACACGCTTGTCGACGATATCGTTAAAATTAGCGAAAAATGTTTATACGCCTCGGTAAAAATGTCTTTATTTGCGCCAACTTGTTTCACTAACTGCTGCAATGAAATATTTCTGTAACTTTCATCAGCAAATATTAGGTCAAGTTTATTTTTGAGCCGCTAATTTTTGGAAATGATTCGGCATATATCTTCAATAAATTTTAAAAAGAATCAGTGGGGAAAGCTTGGTTATACTGACCAACTTTGCAGTATCAGCAAGACAAAGAAATTGTAGTTTGTAACAATCTTCGAATCTTACTTCCATTTCCATCAAGATATGATCTAATATTTCATAGAAAAGTGCTCTGTACTGTCCTTTAATTTCTTCCTGTGAAAAATCACTGTCGCTAATAATACTCAAACGGAAACAATCTAAATAATACGTGAAAACCAACGAAACGACCAAAACCGATACTATCTTTGTAAGGCTAGCGATTTACCAAGCAATACACCTGATACTCCCACCCGCGATTTTGGCCAACGGCAAGTATAGCGTTGTCATGGTAACGGAGCGTTAAAGCGTAAGCAAAACCCCGCATGAGGTGTATACTTCGGTCCGTTTTATATTTGCAATACACTTGTCGCGTTGCCGAAAGAGGAGGAAAGCGACTCGTGCCAGCGGTTAATTTATATGCTAGATTTTTCATGGCGAATTTTACCAATAAGGAATAGAAATGAAAAAATGAATTGAATAATAGTATTATGTTTATTATTTATTTTTGGTGAAGTGGCACTTCACTTACTAACCCTGAATAGCCGCCACTGTTGCAAGGACATTTGTGTTATAATGGTCGGTTAACGAAATTCAAAGAACAAATGGTTTAACATATTTTTTGATATTATTAAAATTTGGTATTTAGGGAAATATGTGATTAACTAACTTAACTAGACGTTGTCTTAGTTTCTCTTGTAGGTTTGTTTATGCATGGAAAGAAGCCCCTTTGGGCTAGAATATTTAAATATGTATTTTTTTTCGTTATCCTGTTCATCAAGTATATTTATATTAAAATCCCCTATACAAATTTCGGTACAACTCATTTTTTAAGTTGTAAAAATGTTTTAAGATTCTCTAAAATCTCTAAAAATAGAGTTATGTTAGTCGCAAGTAGTCTATAAAAGGCTATTAGCCCGTAATTTATGTCGCAAATTTTAAAGTTACATTTAATCAAGTTAATTTGACTCAGCTTAATAATTTTGGATGATACTGGTATATTTGTTTTATATATATGACAAGACCGTCGTGTTTATTAAAAAGTGATTCGTTATAAAAGGCACTATTTCCATCAATTTCAAAGTTATTAATATCGCACAAATTAAATGTTTCTGACAAAACTATTACATCCATTTTATCAAAGTTAAAATGATTTAAATATACAAGTAATTTAACAATTTTTTCTGCAGACTACGTATGTTTAGGTGAATTAAATTAAAATTACTATTTCTACCAAATAAATAATTTACCTGATCTATATCATCCAAGACAGCCGTGCTCAGTCCACCATACCCATCATCCAGATAATTCAAAATCATAATCAACGTATACTTAAATTAAACTATATTATTAACACAATAATATAATTAAAAAAAAAAAAAAAACTTTTAATCACTCATTGTCCGCCTCGCTCTTTTTCATTGGTTTACAAAAACAAACACATTTTTCAGGCAAAAAGGACAAAGTCACTTTAACTATTTTCTCTGTAGATCCTTACTATATTGTATACGTTTAAAGTTATTTTCCGTTCTCACATAAATATTTCCAAAGCGTGGGAAGACCATTTTTTGTTCATACTTCTGTAGTGTTTCTTTAAGTAGTAATAACCTGTTCTTGTTCAGGTCCTCAGCTATTCGAATTTTTCCTTTTAAAAGATCGCAGTTTTCATAATCTGCATCTCAAGTTTGAACCTGACAATCACAAGCCTGATATTTTTCTTATTTTTACCCACTCGGTAGCATTTTACGATGTTTTCTTTTTAATCGGTACTTTTGATACTTTGTTGCATAATTTAAAAACCTTTTCATTAAGCTTTTATTTGTGTTTTCCTCTATATTATAAATACATATATTGTTTTGTTTTGGAATCTGTTTAACATTTTTAAGCTGCCCTTTGAGTTGACGGATCTTATCGCCCTGGTTGTTTACAATTTTTCACTGACCTTAAAAAAAATATATTTTGGAATTCTTTATCGCATAGCAACTCTTATATGGCATCTTTAATTGCTGAGTTTCCATTACCTGTAACTTTTAAGGACATTTAATTTGTAAAACTGTTTTGATTAAAGCTTTAACTATTTGTCTTTGCAATAAAACTCTTTTAATTTGCACTCTTTACGCCTTTAACTAATATATTTTACGGAGCGAGTACAAACGCGTTCTTACACAGTTTAAACGCCATTTACTATACGTTAAAAAAAATTGTAACTTAAATGTAAAACATTGTGGTAAACTTGTCCGATTAGGAAAGTAATGCATTTGGCCAATCCGACATCCGAAACATTTGACATTGACAGGCTGGGTTAAAAGCGCTGGCTTTCATAACGGTTGTATGAATCGTAGATGGGAGGTTGGGTATGAATTTTTTCGGATGAATTTAAGGACTTAGCGGTAACCTTTTCATAATCAGGTAAGATGATATTATTTTGAAAAAATTAATAACGCGTCAGTAATGCCGCAAAAATCAAGCCTTTTTATTTTTGGTAAATTACCCTTTCTTAAAATTTCCATGAGCGCTACATTTTTTTGTATTCAAAATTTTAGTTCTGGTTAGTTCTGGTTACTTTTATAATGGTGATTCAGTTACTGGACACTCTGTATGTATATATGTAATTTGATTGAAATTGATGAAAACTTTGATGTCTATTGGTGCCTAAACGGTGAGGTTTATCGACTTTAATAAAGAGTACCTTATTTTTTAAGTTTTTGATTGTCTATAAAATGGCGTCCCCAGCTTTGCGATATCGGTCAAAATAAAAAGTTATGATGTAAATAAATTTTAAGTTTTAGGTAAAGTGCCCTCTGGCGGTATTCAACAAAAGTACTTTTGTCTTAAAATTTTAGAATCTGCAAGGGTCGATTTGTGTGCCAAATATCAACTGGATTGGTTAAAAAATAAATGCAATATGGCGAAAAAAACAAAATAAAAATTGAACTTTGACGGCTTGTAACTCGAAAACGAATGACATTTTGAAAACAAAAATTATATGAAGCTCTACCCTTATTTTGTCAAGTAGAATCACCCTCTTAAATTTCGTGATCGATATTTGAATCACCCTGTGTATGGTTAAATATTTTTTTTGTAAAACTTCGCACTTGACAAAATTTTTATAAAAAGGACGACTCTTTTTTCACACCCTAAAAAATAAAAACAGAAAAAAGCTTAAAAAAACAGGAATAGCTTACTTTATTCAAAAATTATTTTAAAATCTAACACGCCTGGCGAGATTTATTTCTTAAGAATTAGCTATTTTGTAAATGTTTTATTTAATAAACAAACTATTTTTACAATATTTATGCACTTAAAATGCAACGCTTATTTTCCAAAGCCAACTGTAATAGGTTTGGCCCGCCAGGCTTACTGAAAGATGTAGCATAATCATAACTTATTAAACCATGACACGCGTTGCACTGTAAAAATGTGGAAGTAAATTTACAATTAAAATACAATACCTTCTAATGTAAAATATTTTTTTTATGTTTTTATTAAAGCTATGCATTTCAACCAATTATGTAAAATATCTTTAAAATTAAATTTTCTTGTAATTTAAAATGTATTTACCTTTTTAAATTGTACAAAGTACAATAGGAACTGTAAATTTACAATAAAAATATATTTTAAACTGTCATTTTACACAGATTTCTTAGCAAAGACCAATACATACTGTCGCCTTGACGTTCTCGTATTTAGATTAGGACGGAAAGACGGAAAAGTTTTTATTTAGGGCAATTGCTGTCTAGTTATGTGAAATACCACCAGGTTACCATATCTTTGGTCCATTTTTGTTTAATTAAAAATTGTATTTGACCTAAGACATGAATTTGCGAACTTAATTTTTTAAAGTTTAGTTGTTTAAAATGTTTAGTATGTTTACTTTTTAAGTTAGATATTCAAAAATGAGAAAAGTTTGTTAGACGTTAGAAGAAGTTTCTTATAGCTAAGTAGTTTATTATATTGTCATTTCTTGAGCTTAACTGGGTTTGACATAATTTCCCAAAATAGTTAGGCTTTTGTTTTAAACCACTAAGCATTTGTGTTTTAGCAGTTAATTAATAACGATAAATAATTCTCAACACAAGCAACGTATTACAACCACCCCCTATTACGTCTACATTTTAAATGTATTGTGATTTTTAGATATATGTATACTCTTGAGTTTTTACCAAATATTTCAATCCACTACCATAGTATTTTTTACATAAGTGTTGGAAATTGTTTTTATTTAATATTAATATAACCAGATCCCATGGATCTGATTGTAAGTTTATCATACCCAATTATACAGCATTTTTTATAAGTTGTAAAATTAAATATGCAGTGTATTATTACTCTACAGTGTGTCCACGGATGGACTTAATTATATTTGTAAATTTTTTTATTTTTAAGATTTTGAAAAATAGTTATTTTAAAAAAAATTGGTCTAAATGCTCAAAGCTATAATAAAAATTGCCCTAGGATATACAGGGTGATTAAAAATCGCAAAAATATAATTAAAAAAATTTAAACAAATAAAAATACTTTATTAAAAAGCATTAAAAAAGTAAAACGTAAGAGTCCCAAACTTTTTTAGCGCTTATTATAACAGGAAAAATTAGTTTTAAACTAAAATAAATGTTTTTTGTTAATAAATACTTTATTTTACTTTTATATTTATTGGATATCTAACAAAGTTAAAGTATATGTAAGTAGTAATAACAAAAGTAACAGATAATACCAAACAAAAAGTTTAAAGTTTTATTACATTTTCGCGCTATTTAAATTTCATACCCGATTTTTTTTATTTCCCCAAATAACGTTTTCGTTATTTCGAATATTCAAAAAATCTTGTTTTAAATTGAATAACTTTTTTTTTTGTACATTTACATCATCAAAAAAATTATACATTTTTGATTACTTGTTTACGCTTTTTAATTATGCAGTCTTAAAAATATGTTTTTCTGAGTTTTTTAAGTTGTTCAAAGTAATATTTTTGCGATTTTAAACCAACCTGTATATCTCACGAAGCATTTAATTATAGTTTTTTGCATTTCAGACGAAGCAAACATTTTAATGAGGAATTACCTTTTTCTGGTAACATTAATTTTTATTAATTTTTATATATATATATATATATATATATATATATATATATATATATATATATATATATATATATATATATATATATATATATATATATATATATATATTCCACCCAGTTGCAACCAAACCACTTTGATTAAAAAAAAACGAAAAAAATTTAAAGAAAATAAAAGGGATTTTTTTATATAAATTTACCTTCTTCTCAGAAATTAAGTACCTTTACCAAATATAAGCCTTGTACAGGGCCGATCGTAAAAAACAAAAATACACCGATCAGAAATTTTCAAGAGCGACAGATTAAGATAGGGTAAGTTAATTACATGCTAAACAGTGTATATTCCACTAATATGATAATTTGAAGTGACGTTAAAAAAGTGGAGGGCTACAAAGTTTTAAAAAAATGTCATTTTGACATTCTTGAGCGTAGCAATTAAAAAAAAATAATAATAAAATAACGTAAAATATATAATCCGATACGATCCAAACAATTTCCACAAGCCGAAATAATAACAGATTTTTTTAATATATTTAAAAATCTATAGCAGCTTACCCCACCCATAAAAAGGTATACAATATATAACATTTTTTTCTGCCTATCATTTAAGCTTTGCAACCCAATAGGTCTCTATGACGCTCGAGTGAATCCCCATTTAGAATCGTGGGCTACCCTACTATTTATATACAGTGAGGATATTAAAAAGTTCCTTTCACTGTATCTTTTAAATGGGACAAGATACCTATTAATATCGAGTAAAATTTAAGTAAAAGGGTGTCACTTAAACTACTCTTTGACACAAAAATAACTTCGGTTACGTGGCCAAGTGCCAAGGGAGCACTGGCAACATTTTTTTTCAAGTTATTAAAGGGGTCTTGTAGCACCTTGTTTCAAAGGCCTTTTGATTCTTTACTTATCACCGTTTTATTTTTACAAATCGATTTAGCCGTTCCAGAGTTACACCTGTGTTTAGCTCCAATTGGTGCATACATTGCGGTTTTAAAAGTTTCTCCCTAACTTTTGAATGGTTCAAGATATCGAGATCGGATAAAATTTGTGGTGTCACTTAAGCTACTTTTTGGCATTTACATAATTTTTGTTCCGTGGTCTAGTGTTAAGGGGTACTAGCAACTTTTTTATATGGAAATGAGGGTCATTTTCTCGTTTTAAAGGCTCTTGGATTTCCTACCTACCGCCACTTTTTTTTTTTTTTAAATCGGCTCAGCCGTACTCTTACAAGCCAATTTCATTTAAACCGCACTATTTGAACGGTATCACGGGTCAACATTTGATCTGAGAAGGAACACCGAACCTAACAAGGGTATTTATTGGTTTTTGGGTCGTTAATTCCGAATCCGAGGTCGGTCGGTTAAGCTCTATCACGTCAGGTTCAAGGGCATTTAAAGGTCAAATCGACAAAAATAGTCTGAAAAAATCTGAAAAAAAACATATTTGCGTATGTTTTTGGATGGCTGAATATAATGCCGCAGTTATTTTTAATATTCAAGGACACTTAAAGGTCGTATCGAGGTCATTTTTTTGACGGTCAAATCGGCAAAAATGGTCTGAAAAATCTGAAAAATGTATACATAAGTTTTTAAAATGACTTTGATCAAAGCCGCAGTTACCTTTACCATCCAAGGACATCTAAAGGTGGTGTCAAGGTCATTTGAAAGTTAAAGCGAAAAATTTGATCCAAAAGTAATATTTCATTTTTTAGATAACATTTTTCGGTTTTCAGATTTTAAGACCAAATTGTCCGTTTTAACCTTCAAATAATCTTGATACGACCATTAGATGTCCTTGACTGGTAAAAGTAAATGCGGCTTTGATTAAAGCCATCCTAAAAACCTATGTATACATTTTTTCTGATTTTTCAGACCATTCTTGTCAATTTTACCTACAAATGGCCTTGAATGGTAAAAATAAAAGCGGCTATGAGTTCAGTAATCCAAATAATTTTTTTTTGTTGATTTGACATTTTAAATGTCCTTGAACCTGATATCATAGAGCTTAACCGACCTCGGATTCGAAATCAGCGACCTGTGAAGCCAAATTTGAAAAGGTTTTAAGTCTGTTACGGCTGGGCCAATTTTCAAAAACAAAGTGGTGTTAAGTTGGGGTACTACATGACCCTTTCCCTTTCCATTTCAAAAAATAGTGCCCCCTTAGCATTGGGCCACGTGACCGAAAATATTTTTAATGCCAAAGAGTAGTTTATGTGACACCCTTTCACCAAAATTTTACCCGATCTTGATATATTGCCACATTTAAAAGACAAAGTAGGGGGAACTATTTTAAAATCCTCACAATACTTACTTTTTGTAGAAATATTACCAAAACAGTATAAATTCTTTTTTGGTTTCTAAGTCATCTAAATTCATTATTTGTATAAGTTTTCAATAATTTCTATTAAATCTAATCGCAGCCAGTCAAATTTTAGATTTAGTGATTCATAAAATAAAATAAATAATAGCGATACAACAGGGAACCTGATCTTTAGTTTAGATGATGATGAACTCAAAAGTTACTTGTTTAACATTTTTTGTAGTGTACTACACTATGGAGTACTTTATCTTCATATTATCTATTAAAAAAACATTTTTTTTTACCGGCCATAAAAAATATACCTATATATATATTCCCCAAAATGTAAAATGATTGTTTTACGCACGTGACATCCATGCTTTGCTCTGCCTGCAAAAATCCGTTTATTTACTTCCTTTTGCGCTTTCGCGCCGTTTACAAATATAATTTTTAGTAGGACTTGTCGCGGTAAGCGCTCTGGCAGCAGAGTTTTATTAGACCGGCTTATAGCAAAATCAATGCCACCATGCGCCGAGTCCAAGCGTATGTGGACACCAAAAAGCCAGGATACCAATTCACTTTAGTAAGGGATCTGACAAAAAAACTAATATAATTTGATTTAACAAATTGTTTTTTTTTGTAATCTAGGCTCAATAAATATTGTACGTTTTATCTAATTAAAACCTACTAAAATACAGTCCAAAAATCGTTTTTTTTTCTACGGCCGTTAAACAAGTGCTGTTTATGTTGTTAAATTAACCAAATTAGCCTGCTAAAAATACAAATAAAATTGACAAATTTAAATAAAATCGGATACGGCATATTTAGGATATAATTAAAAAATTGATTTACCTTTTAAATTTAACACCCCGTATCTTGGAAGCAATGCATTTCCGGACCAATGTTTATAAAAAAATCTAATTTCTGTAACAACCTTAATATTGGACCTAATAAATATTAAATTGGGTCAGGTTTGTCAGATTATCCTTCTAATGCTAAAAATAGCACCGCCAAATTTTATTAAAACCGATTAAATTAGTTTTTAGAATATTAATTAAAAACTAAATTTTTAAACAATCTTGAAAGTAATACATTTTTTCCGGCCATACCTTTATATAAACTTTCTTTCATATATTTGTATGTAGAATATACGAACGGAATTTCTGTATACCCTGTATCTTCTGAGAAGATCTAGTATATTTATTATTTCGTACAAAAAATTATTACTTTATGCACTTGTTACATGAATTACCATTGAACTTAAACAAACAGTTGTTAATTAAACCTAATTAAATAGTGGTTTTATACAGTGACCGGCAAAATGTTCGCCACATGTAGGAATTTTTTTTATGGAAATTCCGTTTCTTTTTGTCTGGCGATCGCCTTTGCATGTCTAATAACCTAAAAATCCATTTTGGCATATGTCATGTAAACAGCGGTATGACGGGAAATTTAAAAAAGCCATATTGAAATCACGAAAAGTGGGGTTAGGTCACAAAATATAAAAAAAATTAATAGTAAAAAATGCTTAGAATTTAATTCTAGACCCAAATACAAAGTTTAAAACATGTATCTTTAAGAAAAAAAAACAAAAATCGCAATTTTTTATTATTATTATATTTTTAAAGTTGAAATGTACCATTTTATTCATCGAACTAGCTTTATTTAACTAAACTTCATTTTTTAAGTCCAAATAAACATATTTTTTGACAATTAGAGAAAACAATTTAAAAATAGATTTTTGCCAGTATACCCGGTATTGCAATGGTTTACTTCTACAAATTCTTTTAATGTTTTATTAAACCAAAAACGTTAAAATACTCAGAAATGATAAAATTTATTGATCCTAATCATTTTCTACTCATACCTAAAGGCGAGTTTTCACATTTTGTGCATACAGTCCTTACATATATTATTTTATTACTTTAGCAAGTAAAATAAACAGTTTACTGTTTTTTCATTTTAATTTTACCAAAATATAGACCATTTTACCAAAACTCATAAGCAAATTACCCTAACAAAAATAAAAATACAAGCTACAAATTAAAATGGATTATCTATTATGCTCTAAAAAAAATGAAAAAAAAGAAAACAGGTATAGGATCTTTCCATACACATTTCATTTTTAGTTTGTCTTTTTATTTTTGTTAGAGTAATTGGCTTATGAGTTATGGTTAAAATTGCCCTTATTTTTGTAGAATGTTAAAAAATAGTAAACTGTTTATTTTACTTACTGAATTAATAAAATAATAAATGTCAATGACATTAAAATAAATTAATAAATTGAGGAGTAATTTTTAAGTTTATGCACAAAATGGGAAAACTCGTGTTCAGTTAAGGTGCGTTTAAATTAGAACGAACACAAGCGAACGAACGAATTCGTTCGCTAGGATTATTGTATAAAACGGCGAACCAAACGCATTCGTTTGTGTTTCCACATGTTCCATGAAGAGTCGGTAAGTCAGCGAATAATCAAAGAATGTTTCCGTTTTATTTAAACGGCTTAATTTGGTTGCAAACACGAGCAAACCCATTCGGTCCAAATCTGTGTGTGCAACGGTCGGTTTAAAAAAAATATGGCGTGGTCAAATAAAACAAAATACAACTTATTGGTATGTATAGGAGTCAAGAGTATTTGTGGAACTTAAAATACCTATATTATAAAATAAATAATAGAAAAATAAATAGTGGTAACAGATAGCGACAAAGATGAATTACGGCTCAACAGAAGTTAAAAAAAATGAATTTTATTCTTGCTTCATTTAGAAGGGAGAGTCAAAAGAAAAGTGATTTAAAAAAATCTGATGTGAGGCTGGGGGGCTGTACCATTTAACATGGTTTGCTTTAAAAACCTGAATTTTTTGAGGGATGCCTTTTGTTGATATTGCCTTCTTAGATGTGGTGTCCGTGTTTGAAATTACAGGGGCAATTTGATTTAGCAAATACTCCAAATCATTTGAAGAAATTCTACAAGTGTTACCTAATTGTCCCAAATTATCACTTGTTAGGTCTCTATACAAAGTTGTTCCCCCGCTATATTTCGTGTTTTCAACAAATTTGAACACCATTTTCTTTCTCTTCTTTTTTTGTTTGACAAACCTGCCATAATAATGAAACTGGCGCTAATAATTATATCGTCCTCGGAGTCCTACATGATCTTTAATGCGGAACATCAACGAAATGCGGAACATCAACAAATGCGAATATTCGTTTACATTATAGTGTAGCAAGGTAGAGAACGAACGAACGAACGCATGTTGTTTTTATAAACACTAAGTTTTTGTCATGAATATTTTTGCAGATAAGCTCTTAAAAAATACTCCCAGTTTATATAAAATATATTTCCTAAAATAATACACCAGCTTGAAAAATCAATCAAATCCAGACACTTTCTAGTGTTTTCCGTATAGTACAAATAATTTTACAATCTGGCAGTAACCTAAAAATAAAAAATACAAATTTCAGGTTTAAATAAGCAAACGTAGTGGTTTTCTCTAAACATTAATACGAGTTTAATGAGAATTATTTTAACTTTTAGCATTAGCAGGGTTAACTTAGGACATTGTAGAGTATATAAATTATAAAAGAAAGATTAAAAGCCATTAAGTAAAAGAGAATATTGCTCCTATGAAAAGATCATTGGTTTAGGTTAGGTTTAGTTACGTAAGGGTTTTCGAGCTGTGAACTGGTAAAAGGAAGAAGAGACACGAATACAAAAAGTAAAATTGAATATCTTTTAAAGAAACTGGGACAGTATCTCATGGATAATTGAAATAATTTTATGAAAATATTAGTATACATTTAATGCAAATTTTACTCACAGTTGCTTTTGTTCTTCCATTAAAAAGAGCAATGAAATAATACCTTTCCATATTCAAGTGCACTCATTTTTAAAATTAACAATAGACAAGTTATTAATCAGTGTTTAGGCAAAATTTTATGGGGTATTTTTGTAGGACCTTCTTTGTCTGTTATCTAAACATGGTCTTAAGTTTTGATGCATTTCATGGGGTTCCTGGGTTAGTTGCCTTGTCATTAAAGGACTATATGTTTCTTGCAATCTCTTTTAGAAGCTAAAAATATCAAAATTTTTAAAGGGAAACAAATATAAATATAAGACATTTAAACTCACCTTTTTTTCTACCTTACTTGATGCCTCATATTTAGACAAAGAAAACTATCACTAGGTAATAAACCAAAGCATTTTCAATACGTTGTTTACAGTGGAAAACATCATTTTCAACAAATTTAATATTTTTCATAAAACGGTAATAAAATTTTCTAACCTATATCTTTGGTGTATTGTGGGTTAGCTACCTACTGACTGATGGCCTAGTTTACACCGCAAAGATCTTTGGATTCTTTAAATGAGTTTTAACTTTAGTAATAAAATCAAAATTGGGTATCAAACTTTACTATTTATGAGTTTGCATAGAATGAAAAGTATGCTTGACTTTGACAAATCTGTCATATTTTAAATTTTAATGCGGTGTTGTGCGCCAATTTGTGAAGTTGGCTATGCACGAACGAAAACCTTTTGTTTTCATAAGAGCCTAGAGGAAATAAAGAAAAAACTAATAAAACGCAAACAAAAAGGCGCTTATGAATAGTGGAATAGAGCCCCAAATTCGTTCGTTCGCTCCAATTCAAATGCACCTCTATAAGTGAGACATGATTAGGATCAATAAACTTTACTATTCCTGAATATTTTAAAGTTTTTGGTTTTATTAAATTTTTAAAAATAAACCATTGCCACACCGAATGTACTGGCGAAAACCTATTTATTCAATTTTTGCTCTAGTTGTAAAAACAAAAAAAAATTATTTTGACTTAAACCAAAAAGTTTAGGTAAATAAAGCTAGTTTGATGAATAAAATGTTACATTTAAACTTCGTAAACAAAAAATTTTTCAAAATATATGTTTTAAACTTTTTATTGGGGGCTAGAATTAAATTCTAAGCATTTTTTATTCTTAAAGTTTTTTGATATTTTGTGACCTAACTCCAACTTTCCGTAATTTCAACTTTTTTTTAATTTCCTGCATTATCGCTGATAACATGACAAATGTCAAAACCAAGGTATAGTTTATATGTATAAGGTTTGCGACATATCCTCAACTTTTAGGCGGTTTCAGGTCGGGGACGCAAGGAAGGACACTCCACGGAGAAAAGTTGGCAAGACTGGGTAAAATCAAAGCTGATGATCAATCCAGTGGCGTCTAGAATTTGCGCATTTCATTTTGCATTGTTTTGGAAGTGTTATTTGTTGAAAGATGTAATTCTAAATGTTTTTTATTTAAAGTAAAAGAATTTACAACCTAACAATAATTAAAAACTATTGTGTAAACGGTTGTTCTACTAATACAATAAACTGTATATCTCCGGCACTGAACAACATGGCCGAAAAATGGGATATGTGACATCATAACACGTCAAAGCAATATGAACGAATGTCGCAACCCCATATAGACCGACTTTGTGTCAAAATGGATCTTTAGGTTATTGGGCATTCAGAGGCGGTTGCCAATAAAAAAATCTAAATTTCTCTAATATTTTTTTCCATATGTTGCGAACATTTTGCCAAACACTGTATACTACTATAAGAATTAGAAATTTTTTTTAATCGTAAATAACCTAATACCACAGAAAATCTTTATTTTCTATGTGCTAATACCAACATTGTATAATAGTTAAGTTCTTCGTCAGTTCTTTGTTAAACACTATTTAAAAATGTAACACTTTTCAGTAGTATTTTTAACTTTAAAAGTGTTTAAATAATTAATTCTTTTTAGGCCCACTTTGCTAAAACATGTTATTTAAACAATAAGTTATCGAATTATTAACAAAAAAAAAAAACAATAATAAAAACTTAATAAGCAGAATGTGGTGATGATAAAACTTGTGTTTTAAACAATTCTAATAATGCCTCTGAATAGTTATAATGATATTTTGTGACCCAAAACTCGTTTTTTGTTTATCCATAATCAATTTGTCACATGCTTTAAAGCAACTTTTTAGGTAATCAGATGATTTCTGATGTTTTCATCTCTACCAGTATTAATTCATCTTGTTGTTGCAGAGAAAAGGTTTTTATTCAAAATTACTGAAATCTGTAGCAAACTGACTAAAATACTAGTATTCCATAAATATCCCAGCAGAAATCATCTGATTACCTAATAAATTGCTTAAAATAATGTTACAAATTAATTGTGAATAAAAGAAAAAACGAGTTTTAGGTCACAGAATGTCATAATTACCATTCACAGGCATTTATTAGAATTGTTTAAAAACACAAGTTTTATCATTACCACATTCTGCTGCAATAAGCTTTATTTGAAGTAGCATTCTAAGCAGCAAATTACATTTTGTGTGTGGAGATCAGAAAAAATGACGGATAATAAAAAGTTTTTAAATTTGTGCTATTTTTATACAAATCTACATTCAATAATAATGGCTTAGTTAACAGACATGGCTATATCACAGCCTCCTTAGATTTAAATAGACATTTGGAATAAAAATGTCTAAAAATTGAATTTACTAAAGAAGTATAAAAAGATAGGTATAGGCAATCTATACACCGTTTAAAAGGGTATATTATTTGTCATAGTATGGTGTAATAAAATACAGAGTGTTCCATTTAAAATAAGAGAGTTTTTGCTATTTGATTTTTTGAACAAAGTAAAATTATTTTTTTAACACCCTGTACATTATTTGATCTTGACATGACCAGCGTATAATAAGGCAGACTCTTCTTGATTTTGTAATAAATTTTAAAGTTCAAAGTGTTAAAAGTGTTAAAGTAAAATTAATTTAATTTCACCTCTGCATTTTTAAAAAAATCAAATATTACATAAACGAATAAGATTAGACACGTAGTACTTAATAATAACTTGAGTTATTTTTTAAAGTAGAATCTAAAACCGGAATACAATATGGGGTGTTTCATTAAAAAAATTAAAACTTTGATATGTCTCACTTTTTTGAGACACCCTGTATAGGCTAAAGTAATTTTATACTGTGGCTTTATTCGACCCCTATATGTTTCCCAATCCACGTTTTATAAATTTCCTATGATTATCCAGCTACAGACCGTGTCGAATATGGTGGGCCACCCTGTATGTGGATTGTTAATATTTTATTTTAAATTGAATGTTTTTTTAATTATCGATACATACTGACTAAGGGTATATCGTAAAAATCGAATCCGATTGAACGGATCGCATTGAATCTATAGCTGTGCCCTTCGTCCTAGAATTAATCGGATGCAGATAATCCGGTTCTTAAATCTTTTAAATTTGACAAAAAAAGTATATACAATGGTAAGCAAACAAATACAAATAAACTTCTAACCTTACTTTTGTGGTATTTTTTTCATTAATTTTATTTAATTTCGGAAAATAAAACAAAATAATAACGCAAACTACTAAAAAAACACTATTACAATATTTTGGCAAATATTTAAACTTATTTTATTTCTTACTATTTCATTCCTACACTTATCAGCTGTCTTACTGAACTGTCATATTTTAAACCTTTTCCAAATCCGTGAATATCGTACAAATATATCCCCCGATCGGACGGAACTCAGTTCAAATCGCTTGAAAAACAGGATTGACTTATGGCGTTCAATCCAATCCCTTACTCGATCCAAAACCTGTATATCGCAATTTTTTGGCGGATTAAGTTTTATTTTATTCGATCGGTTGAATCGGATCCAGTATAAGGATGTACCCTTAGTCACTTATTTTGGATGCTGTTTTGAGTATAAACACAGTTGTGCTGATCTTAAATATTTAGTTTTTAATTAATTAATAGGTGAACAGACTTAAGAAACCGGGGGATAATAAGGGGTGCTGAGCGGGGTAAAATAGCTAAGTTTAGTTTTTGGTTATAAAGTTTATATCATGGCCTACTATAAGAAATTTAATTTTAAAATTAAAAACATTAATTTAGGGCCTAAAAGTATAAAATAACTATAAAGTATATATTTTTAAAAAGCTTTTATTCGCTATAATCTATCGAATAAAAATATTCAGGGTGTTCCATAAGAAAAATCATATATTTGGTTCACATCTCGAAAAATATAAAATTTTTTAAAAATGTAATTAAATATAAGGAGCCTTATGAGAGCTCGCCGTCTATCCCGATTCTTGTGAATGGTCTTATAAGACTCCATACACTTTGATAGCGTTAGTCCGTCGCCAAGTTTCCGGCTCCCACTAGTGTAAAACGAGAGTAAGGGCAATATAGCGGTACAGAGATAAATCTATAAATAATGGTAAATTTTTTATATTAAAAAAAAACAGAAAAAAGAAATAAAATTTAACAAAAACATTATTTTTTTGTCATTTATATATATAGAAAGTCTTATCCTACGAACAACAAAAAATAAATAAAATGCCTGGTTTATTTAGAAACTTTCTTTTGTCCTTTTTTTATTAAAATTAACTTATTTTACATCAAGGCCGTATGCAGAAAATAATTTTGGAGGGAGGAAGGGGAACACATATTATACAAAGAGACGAATTAAGAAAATAAAAAGCAAGGTCTTTACACAAGCGCCAGTCCCACAGAACAACCCATTTCAAAGGACCCCTAATGGGAGGGGGTAATTGCCTCCATGCGTACGGCTCTGTTTGACATAACACAATAAAATGTAAATCCTTACCTGTTTAAATAAGGTTTTAGTTTTCTGCTCTTACACACGTTTAAAATATTGCTTAATTTAAAATTACTTCGTTATTTATTTTTTTACGACCGTTTAAAAAATGCTGTTTTTCTAATGGTTAACGTGAAGGTAAAGTTTGACACTTTAAATTAGTATTTTGTTTTAATGCCTACTAAAATAAACTTAAATATCAATTTATGCAATGTATCAGTAAACGCGACATTAACTGAACCAAATGGTCAAGTTACCTTTGAGTTCGTCATTATTTCTTTTAGTTTATTTGTCACTAGTTTTAAAATTTGGCAGTTTGCAAATAAATTTAATCGAAATTATTGAAAATTAATACTAATAATGAATTTGGATGACTAAGAATATGAAAAGAAATTTATACTGTTTTAGTATTATTTCTACAAAAACTAAGTACATACATAAAATTTTCTAAAATTAAATAATAAATGCATAGTTATGAAGAGGCTATAATTTTTTGTTGCAATCTAAAGGCTTTGCTGCAAAGATAAAAATTATTAATTTAAGATAAATAAAACATGTATCGTCGTATCGGTCGTGGAAAAAATATAGTATGTAACACATGCATAAAGTAACTTTTTTTACTCAAGGGATTGCTGCACTCGCCTAACGGCTCGTGCTGTCAAACTTCCAATTCGCATAAAGAAGTATTACTTTATGCACTTGTTACATAAATTACTATTTTTTTTCGATTTAAAAATAACAAATAAAATGGTATTTTTATTTTTTTTTATTTTTTTGCAGTTGTTAAAAAGCACCCAGTATATAGAATACTTTTTAAATCAAGAAAACAATTTTTTTATTGGCAAGAAAATATATTTAGTTATAATAACACAACCATAATTATAAATATAAAAAAAATCACCAAAATATTTTTATTTAATATTAAAGCACATACAAAAAAAGGAAAGTTTGTTACAAGATTTACCTGTGTAGACAAACAAACAAATTTAATAACTTGATCTGATTGACTTTAATTTTTTAAAATATGTATGCTTTGTGTTGATAGTAATAGTATATTTTCATATTTTTGGTGCATTTTAATAAAAGCTTGTTTATAAAGGACTTTTTTGCTTTAAACTTTTTTTTCTTTTGGGAGATGTTTAACTATTATTAATGCATCTGCATTTTCTTTGGCAATAATTATTAATCAATACTATACATATACATACATATTGTGTACAATTCAAAAAGGGTCCAATTACAAATATTAACAAAAAAGACAAAACATTCTTAAAACTAAAATTCTAAATGTGTTAAAATATAATTTTTGTGAGAATATTTTGTAATAATTTTTATTATTATTATTTATTTTTTGTGAAAAAAATCGAAATCAATTTTGGACATGTGTACTTTTGTTTTAACTTTAGCTGTTTTATTATTTGTTTTTTAAGCCTTTTACGATGTTAGAGTCTGCTTTACTTCACTTTCTTGCCCTAAGAGTCACGTATGAAGTTCAGTTATGTAGTTTCTGTTAAATTGATATAATACTACAGCTCCAAGAACAAGTTTATACATAAGAGTGAAACATATGTATTTCCATGTATTTTTAATGCTGAATCCGATCCCAAGCGCAGAAATGGCTCTACAAGTCTTGAATTAGCTCTACGGACCGAAAGTGGCCTCTATAGGGCATGAAATACGGTTTCTGGAATAAAGCGAGGTTGCATTTTAAAGCCAAAGCCGGATTTGTACTCAACAAGTCTACGGCTTACTAAAATTTCCTGTTTAGGAGCGAGAAAATAATTCCTGAAGGGCTTTAAAATCGTGTTTCAGAGGTAGCAATCACAACATGGACATTTTCATGTACATTTTAATTCTTGACCTTACATTATGAGCAAAAAATATTTGGCGCGTTGAAAGTTTAGTTATGTACCAGCAAAATGACTCCTTAGGGGCCAGAAAATCGTGTTTTAAACGTCTTAATTGCGAAATTGGTATTTTTGTCCACATTTAAATTGCGGAACTCACACACTGCTTGGAAAGTCTTTGGTCGATTTCAGGCATAATGGACAACTCTGCTTTCAATATGAACTAATAATATATCATAAAAAAAATCTATTGAACTTTTGGACTTGTTATAATTGATTTTCATACTTTCGTACTAGTTAGGCCCTGTATTATATTAAAACGATTTAAAAAGGTTAATCGACAAAAATTACAAAAGAAATTTTAAAATTAACATAAAATGATTTTTGATAAAATATGAGTTCTCTTTAAATAAACAATCCTTACCTAATATTTTCGGCTTAGGTAGCTTAGAAAAAATATAAGAGTTTGTACACTGAGTTAGTAAAAAGTACCGCAACTTTTAAATACGGCCGTCCAACGTAAAAACACCGTGTGTGCAAATAATAATCCATATAATATACGGTGTTTTTCCGTTAGACGGCAGAATATCTTTAAAACCGCTGAAGCTAAATTTACCAAATTTGGTATCTAAGGTGTTTTGGACATGTGGAATAAAATAGTGATATCAAACTTATCAGATTTCCCAGTTTTGTGTTATACGCATCTTTTTCGGTTTTTTATAAGGAATGCCCGATTGCATTGCATTATATCAGTTGGATCAAATTTAGTACGTTTGTAAATTTTCAACATTCTGTCTTTATTAGTTGTTGAGATATGATACACCAAACTTTCCGCAGAAAGTAATTTAGGGCCTAAATATCTTCAAAACTGTCAAAGCTATGTTTACAAAATTTGATATTTAGGGGTTTTTTGGCATGGTATCTTGGTAACTGCTAAAGATTAAATTTTAAAAATTTGGAATCCTACTAAAGTTGCCACGCTTCTTTTATTGCAATAAAAATAAATAGGGCATTTTATATAACATGTTGCGCCAAACTGAAAAATATGCCAACATTGACAGTATTACTGTTTAATTCTACTTACCCAGAAACCCTTAAATGCCAAAAATTGTAAACGCAGCTTAAGTGGTTTTAGAGATATTTAAGCGCATCTGAACTTTTTATCTAAAATGTGATTATATCTGAGTAGCTAGTAAAAATGGAAATTTAAATATTAATGGACTTACTAAATTTAGCCTGCGCAATTTATTGCAATGAAAATAAATGAAAAATATATTTTAAAAAACGAAAAATACACGGAAAAACCGGGAAATATGACAACGGTGCCAATATTACCATGATACAACAAATACAAAAGGTAGGATCTTGCGCATGACGTTTACCACGTAATCACCGTCTCTGACGTTGAATGTGACAAAATTTGTAAACAAAGTTGAAACACTACGTTTGTTTTCGTGTTTTTAACAGTTTTTTGCCGTTTTACTTTGCTTTTTGCCAGTTTTGTGAGTTTAAAACTAGTTAAGTATAAAATAATTTGTATTTAAGTGCTTTAAATAGTGGTTTATTACGCAAGTTCCGTTTATGCTCATATTAAAATTTTAAGGTAGTTAATATCAAATAATATATTCTTAGAATATCAGTAATATTATTCTAAAAAGATATATCCCCATACTCGTCCTCATATTTAAAAAATGACCAAAATTCACAAACATTGCCTTCTTAGAACCTAAATTTAAATATTGCACCGAAAAAAGTCACATTGCTACGTCATGCGCAAAGCGAACCAATTTGGAATCGCTGTTGATCCTACCTTCCTGTAATCGTTGTATCATGAATACTACTATTTAATTCTTCATGCCCGATACCTAACAGATACCAAATTTAGTATATGTAGCTTTAGTGGTTTTAAATATATTTAAGAGTTGCAGTACTCTTTACTAACCCAGAATAAAACATGTCTAGGATATTCTAAAAAATTCTTTTGTTTTTTTCTTAATATTTTAAAAATCACTTCATCAGAATTTTTGTACGTTTTACCCCCATGCTATAAAGGGCCATAGATAATGTTAGCTATAGCAGTGGGTTGGTATTTTAAAGCTATGGATCTTGTGGGAGGAAAAAAGATTATGGCTATTGTAGTTTCTTAAGGGTTACTTACTTTATATAAACTTCGCAAATCGTCATAAAAATTTTCCAGCCAAGAAAATAAATTGCTTTTTCTGGGGATAAAAAATGATTAAAATTATTTTTTAAGAGAATATATTACTTTTTTATTATCTATTATGTTAATACGTATTTTTAAATTAAATTTAAGAATAATTAAAGAAAAATGTTTTCGGTATTGTTTTTGTATACTAAATATTATTAAAAATTTAAATATTTAGATCCTAAAATAAAATAATATCAAAAACAATTAAAATATCTACAGGACTGAATAATTTTTTATATAACTAGGTAGTTTTAATAAGCATATTTAGGTATTAAGCTGGGCGCCTACAGCTTTTTTTTCAAAACCTATGTTCTCTAAGGTATAATGTTTAAAAATGTGTTTTAGTCATTTTTTTCAACAAGCAAATAATTTATTTTAAAATACGCTAGCAGCAAAGTAACATTACAATAGTTGTACATGTTACTATGTATAAATAATATGTTAATTAAAAAACTGCTGTTCAATTGAACTGCAACTGGACTAGTGCCTAGGACAGTAATCAAATGAACTTCATGATAGGAACAATTTTAAAACTTTTTATGAAGGGGTTCCTTTTGACAAGTCTACCACAAATATTCATACCACCATATATGGAGGCGGCGGCAGCTTGTCAATGTCAAAGGTTTTGGGTGTCGAACTGGGCGAATGCGTTACTTTTTTGTCAGACAAGTTTACCACAATATTTTGCATACAATTTTTAAATATTATGCCAAAAATCGAAAGTTTTGCAGTCAGAAACCCG